>CAEGAE010080516.1:0-93285 GCA_903067095.1 Girardinus metallicus | reverse complement strand
TATTATTGTTACAGGTTAATTTTCTAAACTACAGAAAAGTTATTGTTAGAGAAGCTCAAATGTGAAAAATTGGACTGATGTTGATATGCGATAGTAACACTGCTGTTATGTTAGATTTACCAATGTTTTCTTTTAATCTTTTTTTTTTATCCGATTACCCAATTAATCATAAGAATAATCAATAGATTACTCGATTACTAAAATATCCGTTTACAACAGATGGAAAAAAAAAACCTAGGATACATCAGGGCCATTAAAACAGAAAGTCACAAGTGGAGATTAATTGGTCCAACATGGAAAAACGTTTTACCAGGCATAAATGCAAATTACAGTCAGCATTATTCACACAGGATGATGCTTTTCATCAGACCCTAAATCTGAGATTTATTGCAACAATAACTGCATCCCTGCGGTGAAGGTACTGAAGTGATTTAATAAGATTTCAGTAGTATTTTTACCTTTAAAAGGACCAGAATAACAGGATTTTCTGGTTCATTACACTATTGAGTTAGTAATGAGTGTTTCCTATGTAATGATTCTCACTAAGCATACTTGAGAAAAACATCTAACTATTTGATCTAAAGTTTCAAATTAGAAATAATCTACTCTTTACTCAACTGTTAATTTACTTAAATTGTAAAAAAAAAAAAAAAAAAATTCTCTAAATGTTTTACTTTACCAAATATTTAAAACCATAACATATTAACTTCCGTAACTCCCAGAACTTTCTTTTTACTGTGACTAGTGGCAGTATTATTTACGCGTCAGACATCAAAGCTCATTTCAGTGATTTTACTATCACGGTAGTGGACTTGTCCAAGTAGAACTGCTTAACTAATCATTAATAGGAATTATTGATAATCTTTAGTCAGATTTCATGAGTTGTGAATTATCATAGTACAATGGTAGAGACTTGCATGTCATAATCCTGAATACCAAGATCAAAAATCTCAATTAAATATCTCTCTTAAATTAGCTTAGCTTAGCTAAGCTTAGCTTAGCTTATCACTTAGCTTTTCTTGGACAATTTCTAATTTTCACTGAGGTCTGACCTACCAATTCCAATCGTTGATGTATATCACAGAATGAAAAAAAATAATCTTCATCTTCATTAGGAGATATGCATATTTTTGAAAGCAAAATAAAAATAAGAAAGGTCCTGCATTAATATTTTCACTTGGGGTCTTTCAGCATGGAGTTTACATGACAGCATGAAAACTCCATGCATGCTGTATTTGAATACACCTAAGCCATTCTGTAGCTGCATTATACTGCAAAGGTCCAAACAAAAGACAGGTGTGTTTATATGTCTGGAACATGCTTGCAGCAATAAATCTAAGATTTGTAAAAACAAGCACATCTTATGAACTGTGTGAATAAAAGCAGACTAAGAGTGTGCCTCCAGTTTATGTTACATGGTTGTAGTATCCTGATAGGAAGAAAAAACACAAAACATTCTTCAATATTCATATTTTTTTGTTATCACCAATGTTCACTTCTCATAAAGCTGAACTATTGATTATTGGTTCTATTGGCTCCAGGGTGACTTAGCGCTTAATTTTAGCCATTTGGGAACAAAGCTTTATTTAAAATGTGATGGAAAAGCACTAAAACAACCCTTTGAGTTGGAATATTAGTGCCATTAGTAAGTCAAGACGACAAAAACAGGGTTATGTACAAATATTAGTAGAATAAAAAAACTGAAATTTGTGTGGAAGAGGCTATTGTCACAATACATTCAATTCCTCCAAGCCCAACTAAAATAATATACTTCAACACTCATGTGGGCTTCCTATCTTTTCAGCAACATCACAGCTTGTCTAGTAATTACCCACAAGGCAAAAGAGGAGCAAAGTACGGATTTCATATCTGACTCCATCGGTGTCTAAGGTTAGGCAAACTGTCTATTTAAAACTCCCGATTCTCAATTTCTTGTGTACTTTCATGCATCTGACGTTGCTGACTCCATCCACAGCAGGCTTAGAGTTTTACACAAACTTATAAAAAGAGTCGAGAAAAGACATCAGGTCATAGTTGACTGGGTATTGTATGTCACCGTGTATGGGGCAGCTGCAGAGGTGTGTACACAAGCATTCACAGGTCTGCATTGCCTCAGGTAGATGTGGTCATAATGACTATTGTTACAACAAGAAAGGCAGCGCCAGGACTTTATTTGCACCTGAAAATCAGTTTCCTCAAATAAAAGATTGGTTCAAAAAGGAAAGGATCATTTCCCGCAGCTCAATATTTAACTTGATATTTGTCTAGAAGCTCCTCATTATGAGCTTGGCATGACGTAAAAAAAAAAAAAAATATGAGAATATATATTTGCGTTTCTGAGATCAACATCAAGTAGGGGGGGGCAGCACTCCACCACAAGTGGCAACTTGTTTTGATTCCCAAAGCTTTGAATAAACCTCATTCAATGTCCCATTCAAATATGTTTCCTCATAGCCAACTTTCCCCAGCTCTTTCTTCCCACAACTCATCCAGCAAAAGTCAGAATCAGATGAGGTAAAACCTGCTCATTTCATTTTAGAGTCTGTCCTAAAAAGCCTTCTCCTAGCGAGAAATTTATGAAATGTTTATCTAAAGAGTTAAAGAGGAATCCTTAGAAGATGTCCAAAAACCTGTCTATTATATAGAGTAACTTAAGAGAGGGCAAAACATTAGTCTTGTCTGAACTAACTGATCGGGTCCTTTCTTACTGACAATGTCTAGTTTCCTTTGAGGTCTGACCTACATATTTTGATGATAAAACATCAAATGGAAAAATATGCTGCAGGTTCTTTGGTAGATATCATAGTTTTGAATCTAGCACAAATGAAGGCATTGCATTATCTCAAATGATCCATCAAATCATATATTGCTAAGATGTAGTAGATGATTTCTATCATCTACTACATCAAGGGAAACAGTTCTAGCCTCTGACCACCTGACTGGTGCATCCCTACTTTGACCTTCTCCTGAATAGATGCCAGGAATACCTTATTCTTGGCCAGCAGAATTCAGATATAATTCAACACAATAGACTGCAGTATGTTAGAGCTGAGTGTTGTCAATGTTAAAGTCCACAATTGCTTATCATAATAGTTAGGCTCAGTAGGTCCTTTAGCTTTGCAGTAAACCAAGACAAAAAGCTCCATCTGTTTTCATGCATCATACGCTGTGCTAATTTCCATTCGTTTGTGCCAAAAGAGACCACACATTCTTTGTTTAGCCACTAAACCTAGAAGGGTGGCAGTGTTTACAAGACGAAAAGAAGTAGCATGCTTTTTAGACTGGATTTTGGATACAGTGTTACGTATTAAGGTTTTAAATTAAACCTCTGGAATTATATTTGCCAAGGGCCAGCTTTGTGAGA
This sequence comes from Girardinus metallicus, assembly GCA_903067095.1. Classification (NCBI taxonomy): domain Eukaryota; kingdom Metazoa; phylum Chordata; class Actinopteri; order Cyprinodontiformes; family Poeciliidae; genus Girardinus; species Girardinus metallicus. Next base: position 89,921 of record CAEGAE010080516.1, on the reverse strand, counting down.
ATATCCCAAAGTGATTGGAAAACACTAACACCAAATATAGTGGAGTTTGTGTGAATGGATTCACCAAGAAGTAAAAGCTTAAATAAACTGTATTTTGAGTGCAGCATGCAGAACAGGATGCTCAGTAGTGTGAGATGCTTTATGCCCCACTTATCTTGCCCCACTCTGCTGTTGTTAAAATAAATGCACAAAGCTAAGCTCGGAAGCAGTGCTTCGCCCAAAAGAAAGCTACACAAAGGCTATCAAATATATATGTGAACAAGCACTTGCTCAAAACATAAGACTATGTTGAGGTGAATACATATTTAATGAGTTACAAAAACATCTTCTTCATACTAATTCGGTGTAGGATTTTGATGTGACACCCTAGTCCCATTAATTCAGTTATTATGCACCAACAGCACACATTTTAGCCAGTTGAAAAACTTCACTGCTCTAATTGTTCAAACCTGATTCTGTCGTCACCAATTGGTTAAAGTTCATAGACTGATTATAGAACAGAAAGAAAAAAAGAGGAGATACAGAAACAATCATACAGTGTGTTCCCACAATGTATTCCTGAAAAAATGTCATGCTTTTACATACTTAAGTTTTTAAGCAATACAATTTTTATGTGAAAATCCAAAATAAATTAAGTGAATTTACTGCAAAGTTAGGCTTTAAACACAAAGTCTGCAAAAAAAAAAAAATCTGATTGATGAATGAATGGACATTTCAGACAGGGACAGAAACTAGAGTGTAGAAATACTATTTTTTCTGTGCTCTATTTTATTTTTCCATGTTTTATAAACTGCAGTGATTTGATATTGTCATTGCAATATTGAGCAATATAATTTTCCAATTTATCCCCATAATATGAAGCAATATTGTCCATTAAAATGAAAGATTTAAACATCAATCCAAACATTGGAATCTACATTTCTGCTTCAAACATGAACATTCAGTTGGAGTTTATGGAGCACATGTAGTAAAAACCCAATAACCAAAAGCGCTAGAGTGTTTCATGCCAAAGTAGCTGAGTATCTCTGCAACCCGATCTTGGATAACCAAAAAACAAGGGCTGGACACCTCATGTCAAATAAGTGATAATAATAACAACAAGTATAAAATCAAACTGTTAGTACAAATAGCATATTTTAAAAACAATCAGTGGCAATAACCTCTCCACTGATTTGATATACTTTCAGGGTAGCTGTGTCCTTTCTGTGCATCTCACAGGCATCCATCTTTTGCAGAGGTCACTGAATCAACAAACCTCAGATAGCCCAAAGTGTATTTGCTTGTGCACACTCGCCTGTTGTTTAGCACCATTCGCAAACACATTAAACCTTCTATGCAGTGTAATTGAACCTGCTCACAGTAGAGGCTTCCTGTAACCAAGTCCACCTGTCATGCTGCTCTTAAGTTTCCAACATTTTTTTTTTTTAAAAAGATTCAACTATGTGGGTTAAGTAATGAACTACATTACAAAGCATAAAATGGGAGGGCTTCTCAGAAACTGGAAGATGGTGGTTTGTGTTTGAAGTTTAAACCGACAACTTAAGTGGTGAAAAGGACATTTTTGCTGTGCATCTCCAATTTTACTTTTGTTTTCTCGTGAAAATTAACTGTATTTATCACCCTTCATATCTGTCTGTGGTTTCAGTGATAAAAATCAGCTGAAAATAACTAAAATAGCACATGACTTTAGCCGGACAGCATTCATAAGATAGAAGATTTGTTCATTTCATGAAGAGTTCAATTTTGGAGATAAAAGTTTTTTTTTTCCCCTGCCAAAATATAATGTTGTACAGAATATAAGTACAAAACTCTCCAGATGGTAATGAGATTTTGGGTGTACTAAAAGCATAACACCCAGTAAAAGTACCTTCTTTGACTTCTGACCATAATAAAACCCAATCTTACGCCCTTTCACTCCTCTTTTCCACAGTTCTTATCTTCATCTATCGATTGATCAAAATACAGAAACATTTTATTTAATACAGATCCTCCAGTTGGTCAAAGTACAAGATTTTACCTGAGTTGTTCATAATGTCAGATGTATTAATCCAAACTTGGGACCTCTGACCCTGCCTGGTCTGTCCACGTCAGCTAGATCAAACACAGGGTCGGCAGCAGGGTTCCTACTTCCTGAAAACATTCTTCCCGGCAGAATCTGAGCTCAAATACAAAGTCCACAGTCCAGGTAGAAACCAAAAGGAAAACTCCTCCATTCCACTTTTTCTAAATTAGATTTAGAAAATGAGCGAGGTCAGTCGGTGTCACCGCTGTTGACACGTCAGTCCCCATCCTTTTGTCTGTGTGTGCATGTGTGTGTGTGTTTATGCGCTTTGCATGAATATGTGCTACACAAAGTGAGATATAAGCGAGAGTGTGACTGTTTAATCTGCCCCTCCCTCCTCCTAAGCTTGTTGTCTGTCTGCACACCCTCCCCACCCCCAGTCTATCTGCATTCATCGCGAGTCAGATTAAATGGTCAGAGTTGGCGATTAAAGCGCTGCTGTCCAGGCCAGTGGGTAACAGGCAGGCACAGTGTGCAGCTCCTTCCTTCCCTGCAGCCTGAGAGGATTAGCTGCTGCTAATGCTAAGCCAAACTGTAACCTCCAAACACCGGAGCGGCGAAGGGGGCAGGGTTGAGAGTATTCCTTTATAGCTCTGGAATGGGCATTCAGGTCTGGACGAAAGGCGCAACAACAGAGGTTTTTATAATTTTGTGGTCCAAGCTGCATTTTGTTGCATGCATGGTTCAACTCAAACGTAAGAATGTCTGCTAGGTTCTCACAAACAGCAATATTTAAGCAAACACAAAAATCAGACTCAAAGTTTGCCATCTTACTTTTGTCAAGAGATTTCTCAGAAGTTACCTTATTATACTTTTGAATTGTCCACAAAGTTTGTGATTAGAGTTAAAGACGATATTACTTCATCTGATAATTTTCTGGGAAAATATTTGCAAAGCAAGTTAAACAGTCAAAATACAATAAATCAAAAAAATTTCAGCTGTTCCTTCCAGTTAAAACACATAGTACATATCAAAAAATTTTAAATCCTTTGTATTTTTACACATTTACATTATTTTTCACCCTCAAACTACAGTGTATTTTATTGGGAAAGCAAAGTCATTCATAGTTGTAACATGGAAAGACTTCTGATGAAACTTCTTCCCATTTTAGTTGCAAAATAGATCAGCTCAGTCAAAGGATGGAGTCAGTGAAAAACAAGCAAAAAGTTTTGCTGTACATTCTTAACCAAATGTAGGTCTGGGCACCTCAACACTCGAATTTGCTAAGATCTAAAATTTGCCATTGTAGCTCTGGCTATAGATTGAGGGTCATCCTGATGGAGTTTGAACCACAGCGGCAATTGCAGTCTCTAACAGGTTTTTTTTCCAACGTTGATAAGCATTTAGTTCAGTTCGTCTTCTTATAAGCTGTGCTATTAAAACAAAGCCTCCCTACAGAACAATTCTGCAACCACCATGTTTGACAGTGGTAGTATCATGTTCAGGGTGATACGTCTGTTCTCGGCCACTACTATTGTCCATCCATCCATCCATTTTCTGTTCACCCTTAGTCCCTTAACGGGGTCGGGAGGGTTGCTGGTGCCCATCTCCAGCTACGTTCCGGGTGAGAGGCGGGGTACACCCTGGACAGGTCACCAGTCAGTTACGGAATCTTGTCACCAGAAACAGGTAAAAGCTATAATTCCAGCCTCTTTCTAAAAAGTATTACCAGAAATACTTAACTTTTGAAGACCTGCCAATTTTAAGAGAAAGCCCCAGCACTGCACATTTCTTGCTGCTGCGACTGCAGTCGTATGCTGGGCTGTTGACAGACCTCTTTGCTTACAAACGCATTACAATCACATAAACGTGTGAAGCACACTGCACCTCCGCTCTCATCTCTGCTGTCCTTGTCTTGACCTAATCTTGCAGCCTCAGCTAATTTTCTTTCTTGTACAAACAAAAGTGTCCATCATCACAGACCCTGTGCACCAACAGTGTCTGCGAAGCGCAGGCTAATCCAAACCCCATAAAGCAAAGTGCAGCAAGGTATTTTACTTTTGAGTATAAATATGTAATGAGCCATACAGTAAAAAGAAAAAAAGAAGTCCACAAATCTTTGGTGCATCACATTTTCAGAGCATCTGCAGCTCCGACTCTCTGGAGAATGCTCAAAGTTTCCTCAGTTCAATTATAAACTCTCTGTCCCAGATAATGCCCTTAATTTAGATACATTAATGCACACTCAAACTTGCACGGTCACACTGGACACCCGTCAGTCTACTTTCCTTCATACCTCGTTTCTTCTTCCTGCCAGCCTCCCTCCGTCTCTGTACCTCCTCTTCCTCAGTGATGGTAAAGAGCGGTTGAATCGTCAGCCGGCTGCCTCTCTTCCTCAGCTTCCACTTGTCTCTGGGTGATCCATTTCCTCCACCTCCTCCTGCTTTTGTATCCGGCATCGCCTGCCCTGTTGCAACCGCTTGAGCCCCCAGGCTAACTCACCCTAGCCCTGCCCATCTCACCCCACCCAAAGGAGATAGGGAACTGTTCCGGAGGACGTTGGAGGTCAGGGTCACCCCTAACAGTGCTCTTCTTCAGGAAGATGTAGGTGTCTTACAGATAAATACCCGCAGCCATGTTAAACGAGCTACTTTAAAGCTACAAAGGTTTGCAGATGATACAAAAATAAAGTAATTTTGAGGACAGCCAAAGAAAGGCAAAAAATGATGAGTCAAGAATAAACCCAGTGCAGTGCAGAGGAAGGAAAGGGAAGCAGACAAACAGAGCAGCTCAGAGGACCAGCAAGCAGAGAGAGTGAGGATGAGGATGAGCTCTGGTGGTGTGGCTTAGAAAAGAAGACTTAATCCACAAGAGTGGCTCCGCAGAGGTCTGTAGGAACTGCACAAGTGACTCCTGTACTCCTCGGGAGGATGCTGCATCTGCTGCCTCCACATACACCCCCACCTCCCGTCTTTATAGTTCCCCCACTAGATCTCATCTGCAAAACTGCCAGGAGAATTACATCACACAGCATGTCCTTCTACTGTACGAGGATATGCGCACACATGGACGACGAGGATGAAAAGAGGTTAGGAGAGTCGATAAAATATTCAGTGCAGCTCCAGTAGTGGAAGGTGAGCCGGTACAACATAACGGGTTTCCCTGACAACAGCAGCACATGGACCAGTGACAGTGCAAAAGTAGGAGTTTTACAGGTGGACGTCAGAGCAAAGAAGCACAGTTGCTGATGCTACCACTCAAAGTCAAATAATGCAGTACTGGAGCCATTGCTTTGGAAGGAGTCCAGAGAGCACATGGTTTATGGCCCCACCCACCGTCTCCACTTAAAGAGAAATAATATTATTTTTATATGGGCCGGTTTCTGGTAGCAAGTTATGCTCGATTGATGTGTATATATTCAACCTGTTCTTTTATGTTCCCATAAAACTCAGACATATTCTCCCACACCCATAAAAACAAACAAACAAATAAGCAAGCAAACTTAAAAAAAACAAAAAAAACAACTTTTTTTTTGTTGTTGTTGTCAATGCTACTGGTAAAAATAATACAAAGGTAGTTTTAAGAGGTATTAACTCTGGGTTCCCCAGTCTACATGTATTTTTTATTTCAGATTTTTATTGGTTATTAAAAAAAAAAAGCGTTGCTTTTCTTTCTACTTCACAATTATGCACTAGTTTGCTGTTACTCACATACAATCTTAATATACCAAACTCACATTCATAGCAATAACAAGGCAAAATGTGAAAAGTTTTAAGGACTGTGAATATTTTATACATTTGAGAAGTCAAAATGTTTAATGAGTAGTTTGTCATTGGGGCTATTCATTTAATATCTATTTTAAAGAAACTTTTTACAGTAATAGCAATATAAAGGAATTCAGGCCAATAGCTGCAGCCTCATCTCCTCAGAGAGCATGTGCTGCACAAACACAATCATGGACGAGCAATCTGATCTTTGTCCCCACAGGACACAGCAGTGCTGTAAGCCTACACCTGACTTTAACGTGATAGGCTATGCAACACGCCCTTCTCACTCATATTCAGTGTGACAATAAGGCACCGGTACGAATAGAATTTTTACATGAAAAAAGTAAATGAAGTTCATTATTGAGTGTGGATGTATCAATATTGGGATATTTACAGTTAACACAAATGTATGTCTTATATTCCTACAGTGAATATGTTAGAAGTAGGCAACCAGAAACTGAAAGACAGAAAGGACTACATGAAAGAAAGCGGAAAGCACACAAGGAAGAAAAGAGGGTTAACACAATGAAATAAGGGGCCAGAAAAGGACAGAAGGGAGGAAGTGAGTTAGGGACACAAGGAAGGAAGGGAAGAAGGAAGAGCTTGAATCGGTAAAATGAGGAGGAGAAGGGAACAGAAGAACTTAGGCAAAGAGGAAAGGCAGTAAAGGAAGAAAAGAAAGAAGGTAGAGCACAAGTAAGATGAAATAAGACAAATGAAGGATGAAGGGAAGAATGGATACAAAAAAGGTGTAGGGCAAAGGGAAGGACAACAAAAGAAACATGAGATGAAAAGAAGAATATATTGAAGAAAGGGAAAGGAAATGGGGCACAGGGCAGGTAGGCAAGGCACCAGGAAGGAAAGAAGGAGGGACAAAGGGAAGTATGTTTTAAAGGAAGATAGGGAGGATAGAGAGATACAAAGAGTGAAAACAAATATTTTCTCATGAATCATTTCCCTTTTCCATACGGAGGCTATAGACCTCGACGGGCCATCCCGATTTTAACTCCCATCCTCGATGCCTTTGCTGCATGTCTTTCCCCACTTCTCTCTGTCTGATTACTGTCAAATAAAAGCCAATAGTACCCAAAAAAGAAATCTTTAAAGACAAGACAAAACAACAGAAAACAAACACAGAAATTAAATTCTATCTTGCAACTGTTAGATCCACCTCCTCTCCAACACATCTGAATCAATTAGCTGAATTTTCTCATCAGAACATCATTCAGGTTCACATAAAATCTTAATCATATTAATGGAGGGAAATGAGGCCATTAATATGATTCAGGCGTGTTGGAGAAAAGAAAGTGTAGTGGAGAAACTACACTTCCCTGGCATTAATGCATAGACTTTTAGAATTAAAACTAATCATGCTTAAGCCAACACTGAATGCCCATTCATAGCATCAGGGCGTAGGCTTTGGGGCCGTATTCAGAGTAAAACCTTGTTGTTGCTGCAGTTCAGTGGGTATCGGGCAGTCTGAAGTTTTCACAGTACAATGATTGAGTAAAAATACCACAACTTTATGGAATCATCATATTTACAAATATGCAACTAATGCAATACATTTATTTTAAAACAAAGAAACACACATTCCTCGTTCTGCTAAAGTAGCAAAGCATGAATTATCATATTTTTTTACAATATGCACACCATTTGTTATTCTAATACTAGACAACAATCTAACAAACAAGCTGCTCTCGGCTTTTTCAGTTACTGCTTTAAAATAATGTCACCTTAGTTAGAGTGATTGGGGACATCTCCGCAGCATGATGCTGCCACCTGCATGTTTGTGTTTGTTTCAATAGCATCACTATCAGGGTATCGGGGTCTTTGCAGCCAAAAATATTGAGAGACACTTTTTTTTTTCTTGTATGCAAAGACGAATCATAAGTTTTTAAAACCTGGTATTCCTCGATACAGGAAACCAGCCTACTTGATTAGACATTATTTGTAATGACCGAAAACACCAAATCATTTTATTCACAGACAGATTAAAACTGTCTGTGAACTATACTTTCACATAAACTTAAGATCATACTAGCAAGCATATAAACTGAATAGTAAAATTTACAAAAGAAAAGATAAGGCTCTGATTTATTACCCATTATTCTTTTTAACTTCTCATAAGTACAATTTACAAATTTGACTTGTTTATCTTTGTTGCCAAAATACTGTCCTAATAGCTAAAAATAGAAATTGACTGAAAGTGATTTACACTGTAAAATAGCACGCTAATCTTCATTTGTAGATCCCTCCAGACAGAAAACATTCAGTCATGAGACACTACACTACGAAAGACAAAACAATGACAAATCCCAGTCAAGGAGTCACATCAGGTAGTACACTAACAATAGATAAAAAGCACCTGCTCAGTCCCTATTAGGCTGAGGGGTGTGGCTACATGTGGGGGGGGGAAAGTTTATTTTATTTTTCAGTTAATAAGAAATAAACATTCCACATGAACTTCTTTCCTATTAAACTAAAATTAACTCACACAAGCAATTAATTATACTTTGATTAATCTTTTGCTGTAATCCTACTAATAGATGCTAAAAGAAAACAGTTACACCGATCTAAGGAACCATTTCATTTCATTTCTCAGACGGTGGTAAGTTTATCAATAAACCAAATTTAAAGTTAGTTTTTTTTTCTACGTGAAGTCTCCAGAATAACAAACCACCGTTTATCCATTAATCCACCTGTCACACATCCAGGGAGGAAGCACTGACTGGAGACCAGCTGACAAAATGTCAGCAACAGGTGTTTGTCAGGAGGAGCTCACAATGTCGTTCAACAGCAAAGACAAACGAACAACTAAAGAGGCTTGAGTGGTGCGAAGAAGAGCGGCTCGAGTTAAAGTCAAGCAGAAATAAGAGTAAAGCAACCGGTTGGGTGAGTTGGTTGACAGATAATCCCATTCCCGTGACCGACCGGTGGGGAACCCGAGTTTGTTTTGTAAATTAAAGCTTAAAACAACCAGAGGGGCTCAGGTGAGCGCCGCGTCACAGCTCACACGGAATGTCTGCAAGTTAAAATTGTATAGGAGTTAAGAGTCGCCTCGGCATTAGAGCTCACCTTGGGACTCCGGAGGAGAGGTGTCGCTGCCATCCTGCTCCGCCATTTCTCCTGACGTCAGCTGAGAGGGATCAGCAGCAGGAACCAGAGGGACCTGATCCCTGCACAGGGCTGCGGTGACTGGGGCCCCTCCCACGGACAGGTATGGGCTCATCATTCCAACTCTACCCCACCAAGAAAAACCGTGCTACTTAGAAATAATAAAATCCTTTAGAATTTTGCTTTCTGCGGAGAAAAATCTTTGAAATAATTTATGTTGTTGCGCTTATACGCTCATATTGCTCCGATGTATACACGATTTACTGTAAATGAAGAAAATTCTGAGGGACATCATCTTTACCCAGCCAGACATTTTTATAAGAGAAAAGTCCAGGTGAAATATTTTTGGATTCGACGCACAATGTGTAAGGGCGCCATCTGGTGACTAGTAGAAGCCATTTCAGAAAACAATTCAAATTTAACATGGGGAAACCACGTTAAATTTCAGTTTGTTTCAGTTGTGGTTCATACAGATGATCCCCAACAAACCACATTCACGGATTCAGAGGCCGAAAGCAGCCATGTTGTCAACACACCTTAGCAGCGTGCTTCTTGATGTGGGCTGTAGAAAGAGTTTGAGCCCATGTCGCATGAGCTCCTAACAAAATACATAACATACTGTTTGTGGTCCTTACTTTACAAAAATAGGAAAAGTTTTCTGTGATGGTAAGCCTCAATAATCCATGTTGCAAGTGTTTATGATTGAAGTTCGCGATAGTACCAGCAGAGGGAGCCCTGTTCTCAATTTAGAAACCTTTCATTCATCAAAACAACATTGTGATTTTTGTTGCTTCGGTATCTTTGTTATTTTGGTTCTTTCATAAATTCAATCAATATAGTATAGGAGGGAGATGGTACAGATTTTGTTTAGATATGAAAGAATGCTTGAGCTCATTACAATCCAAAACATGTCAGAGACATAACAAAAGGACATTGCAATTAGGCACAATGAGGCCCAAATATCACAAGCACGTGTCTGATAATTTACTCTGCAATCTTGGCTAAATGTTTTGCTGTTCCTGGATGAATGCACGCTAATCTCTCTTAATATCCCTGCTTTTTAACCAGACTGTGCTGGTGTAGCCCGTTCTCTTTACCCTGAGCAAAACAGGATTTGATTGGTGCACAGAAATCTGGAGCCATGGCAACCAGCTGTTTGGCGATTTATCAGATGGAGGCGGTGGAAAGAGATTGGCCTGTAGGTATATACTTGGATACTGGCAGACAGATAAACATGTTGTCTGACGGGGTGGGAGATGCAGAGAGCAAACGACTGGGAATAAAAAAAGACTGTACTCATTCAGCTCCCCTGTGTTTTTATTTCAGGGGGTTTGAAATGAGTCTGTCACCCCCCCCCCAGCTGTTGTTTGACATACATCTCCTCCAGACGAAGACGTCCCATTTCTTTCAGCTCCTCAGGTTTTGTGTACGGTCTATTTTTTTCCCTATTTGGTATTTGTTTAACTTGCATGTCTCAGAATCCCACAACAGGATTAACTCGGTAGCACAAGGTGAGATCAAGGTTCTATGAATCTGGCTGTGTTCAAATGTTTTGATGAAAGGCTGATTGAGCTGTCATTAATGGAGAAAAAAAATATAGTAAAAGATCCCAAACAGATAAATCTTGATATATATCGCCCACAGAATGCTTGTTTTACTTTTATTCCATGTACTAAATGGGAAGACCCTTAAAAAAACATATATACATATATTTCTTTGACTTGAATTAGAGTTGTACTGCTTGCCAGATATTTCCCACCCAAGGATGCAGATCCCCTGATTAATTCTAGGGTTCTTCATTGAAGGCTGCACTCGGCTGAGGGTGAGGGGTGGTTTGTCAGGGAATAAGCCGATTGAACAACTGATTGATTTCTAGAGCGAGTCTCTTCATAGGGTCACTTGGATTAGCTTCTATTTTGTTCACTAGGAAATCAACAAGCTTTTAGGCCTTTGAACATGAGGACAGAGATCAAATATGTTACAAAAACAAATGAATTGGTTGCAGGTAATCAATCAAGTATCCAGAGAAAAAAATTTCTATTTTTTTACTGATACGACTTCTACAACATGGGTAAAAATATATAAAATTAAACACGGATTACAACACTAATAAAATAAGTCTTTTTTTTTTAATCAAGATTTATGTAGGTAGCATAAATCTACCTACATAGATTTATATCCATGTAGGTAAAATATCTCTGCAATTGGTAAAATATTCTTCTACATGTGCACCAAAGATGTTTTCTGTTTTGATATGTGTGGTAAAAATATCCTCTTTAATTATCTAAATAATTTGCTGGAAACAGATGGCATTGAAGAGAATGATTTGAACAGACAAAGATCCCCCAGCAGGATTCTTCCCATGTTGTCTAAACAGACTTACCCTTCCTGTGCACAAAGTCACATTCACAAACACACACACACATTAAGCAGTCTCTACAAAGTGTACAGTGGTAAAACCAATCTCATTCCTTTGTGTTTGCCAACAAAATGCCAATCACAATGAAGTAAACGTCTCAAAAACAAGTAGCTCATGCTCAAAACAGGTCAGCAAAGCATATGGCTAGGTGCTTGTAATGGTGTCATTAATTGTAAATCCCTGATTTAATCCTTTTTTCTGGCTGCAGAGGTATTCTAGTCAATGTTTATAGTGTGAGATCTACCAATGTATTGTTTTGATAATAAGCAAAGAGGCTATTTAAACTATAAACCATTACATAAACATCTAAATAGTATACGGACCGACTGAGTCACCACAGCCCGTTGCAAGAGTACATCACCAAATGTTTGGGTTGCCAGTCACTCAAAACTGTTGCCATTTTCGGACAACTTTCATGTTGTGTCATGAGTTGCTGAGACATCCTGTTCAAGTGTTTCTGCGGCTGTGGCTGATTCTCCTGTTCATCAGTTCATACCCCCAGTTCATACCCATTCATTTCATCCCAGTATTTTTTACATTGTGTCTGTTTACAAACCGTTTCATAGTTGCTTGCTTTGGTTATGTATTTCAATATTTACTGTGCTAGCAATACAAAAATCTCATGTATTATTTTATATACACCTCATTTCCATTGACAGATTCATATCCATGTTGGGTTTGATCGACTCTTGTGAAATGTGAAAGATTATGATCCCTATTCCAACCAAAGTAACTCTTAGCAAACTCCTGCTAGTTGATATTATTTTTATCTTGCAGTTCCTTACAATACACTTAAATGGATTGTAAGAAGCTCTTGTGAGTCATTAGGCAGGTAAGAACTGAAGCATGATTTTAAAGTGTCTTGTAGCCAAAGTTCCTTTTTCATACCTGGAAAAAATGAAGAAGTATTCAAATGGAAGGGTGCAAAATGACTAGGAAAAACTTGGACACACTGCTTGACTTTTAGTTCTTTAAAAATATTGATTCATTCTTTTCTTTATAACTGTACAAATATCTACAAATGCTGAGTAAGGAGCTTTCCCATTGTAAGTCAATATGTTATATTGACTTACAATATCACATATTATAAGTCCATATGTCATGTTGACTAGTCTTGTCCTTTGGAAAAGATAACATGGGTAAAGTAGAAATTGTTTCACTGTCAGTTCAAACCTAAACGGGTACAGTTTGTAGTTCCTGTAAGTAAATAAAAACATTAGCTATCAAGCACAACATTCTCAAAGTTAGGAATCAGAATGGATCATGCTTCTCTTGTTGTTTGCCACTGAATAAAATGTGTTGAAATATTCAAGAAAAGAAGACAATCTCTTAAATATAGTAAATGTTCTGAAGGGATGATTCGCAAAGACCTGGAAATTTCAGACTTGGAATGATTTAAATCTCAGTGGAAACATGCAAAAAAGCCTACATGCAAATCTAAACACATCTTGATTTCAGGGCATGGAGTCTATTAAAATATTTTACAGGCCTTTTATCACTTGTCTAGCTCATTAAAGAAAAACCTTTGGTCGGACAAAAAGCTAAGAATTTAATCAAATCTGACGTGAACATATACGAGGCGGGTTTGGATTCATTGTTTCATTAATTTAGCATGAAAATGTGCTGTCCTGTGATCTAAGTAAATTTTTATGGTTACAACTTTACTGCGAAGTGAAACTTCAGTGGTTTTTCAGGACGACATACAGTACTTCCCCTGTTTCAGTGCAGTTCATAAAGTATCCCATCCATTCCACTATAAAATCATGAATCTACTTTAACCTACTTTTACTAACGTGGCTTTTAATCGGTTCTAAACGCAGCAGCTGAACTAGTAAAGGTAGAGCAGAAAATAATTTAGCAGACTGTGTGACATTGAACGTGCCTACATCTTTTCATGCTTGGAGTTGGAACATTTATGTGCAGAGTAAAAAATAGAATGGGTTCATTGTAGTGAAATTAAAAGGATTTCCCTTGAGATTTCAACCAACCCTCTCACTCCCCCCCACCAACACAAACACACGGGGTCTGTAGAAGTAGAACGTGTATGTAGTATTTATAATGTAGAGGAAAGAGGACGTCTTTTTAAGTGGTTTGCTGTAGTAAACGTCACGGTTGAGTAGAAATAGAGTAGTAGTAAGTATCCAGATCTCATAATGCTGCTAGAAATATAACTGTAATCCACTTTGTGAACCACAACTTTCTATTTCCTGCTACTTTGTGTTGATCTATCCTTTAAAATGGACTTAAAACACGTCAAAGTTTGTCGGTTGTAATGTGACAAAATACATAAAGGTTGAAGGTTATTGGTTAAGGCACCGTATCACAGTGTGTAGCTTAAATGCATGGAATGTCTCAGAGGTAATAGACAGTGAATTGCCTGTCATGTGAATGATGAAGCAGGCCCACAGCAGCATGAAGCATTGCCTCATTTATGTGATGTTGTGCGAGTTCCACAGTGGTGGACATGGACGGTTTGTCCTTCAACTGGGGACCGTTTGGAGATGTTGTCAGTGCCACTCTCCATCTCTCGCTGTTTGTCAACTCTCTCTGTGCTGCCCCTGTCAAAAAGCATCTTTTTAATCTTCATCCCCCACTTCTCTGTTTCTGTCTCTGTACAGTACTGTCATGATGGATCACCTTATCTGCGAGGGAGATGATGGGGAAAACAGCAAAGTAATCTGTAGGAGTAGAAAATGTAGTATTGAAGGAGAGACTGTAAACTGGAGGGTGGGGGGGGAAGGAATATGCACCAAAATTATATTTTGTTCATTTGGGATATTTTGCTTGGGGATGTATCCGTTTCTGTTTTGTTCCCGAGAAATGCTCAGCTCTGAAAGTACAGTCTACCAGAAGCTAGCAATAAGGGCACATTTGTCCTTCCACATTATGTCATGGACCCAGACAGGCTCAAATCTTCTGCCAAACAGCTATCATCTTTTCACATCGGCTTTACCCCACTCCAGCACCATGACCAAGCGTGCTGGTCCAAAGCTCGCTGGTGCGCAGCCAGCTTATTGAAGCGAGCCTTCGGAGTGGTGAGGGAGGCTCCTGTCTTTAGCTATTCTCCTCACATTCACCTTGCAGTCCCAATTATTCAAAGCGGCACGCATGCATGAGCGCTGCCTGCCAGGCCCAGCTGTGAAAAGTGGGTCATGAAATTTAAAGGCACAAGCAGCCCCGTTTCAGCGCTTGATTGTGACGGCACCAGTCTGGCACTGGTCTGTGACGGCATTGGTCTCACCACCCCAGTAACATTCAGCAGTGCATTTGTGTGCACACTGCACGCAAATAGTGTGCCCAGACAGGTGTGAGGCCCTGTCTGTTTCAAAGAAGGTTCCCTTCTTAAAGAATAAATCGGTAAAGATGCAAAACCATCACTTTCACATTCTCTTGGTGGGAAAATAAGCGGCCACATTTTAATGTTCTATAAACTGATCCATATCCACTATAAACTATACTTCTGTTTTGGTCTCTCTTTGAACATAAGATTTCAATGAACATTTCTACCCAGCAACAGGGTCCAGTAGGCCAGTAGGCTAACCCATATGGGGGGTAAACATTTCACTAAGGAAAGCTACTCATGCACATACTGAGCAATAATGTCATACCCGAATGAGCTCTTCACAGAACCAGACAGCATATGGGGGTTTCCTACTAATCTACTGCCAACTATAAAGATGTAATATGCTCCTTGTGCTACAACACACTCATGTGGAAAAATATCCCATTCCTAAAGCTGCAAATGGACACATTATGAGTATTCACGAGTACAGTAGTCTGACATTTATGTCTTAGTATAAATAAATACCAACAGGCCAGAATTGCATTCCTCTGTAAGAAAATTGCACACACAAGACTTTTTTTTTTCAAACAATACACACGTATTCTTCATTTTTTTATTTATTTTCATTATCAGCAAAAAACAAATCACATACCACATTACATTTTATAAACAGGAATACTCATTGTGGATGTACGAAATAAACGTTCATCTTAAAACCTGAATAGGTTATTCCTAGCGTCAGTGATAAAAGCAATAGCATTAATCATTGTAAATGTATAAAAAGGAAAGTGTTTAAATTTATGAAAAAAAAAAAAACAACACAACTTTGGGCAAAAAAATGTTTCCCCTCAACATGCTACTTTAAAAATTCATGCAAATGTAAAGCTTTCTAAAACAGTCACTTTCAAAACACTCTCCACATGAAATCCAATAACTTATAAAATATCAACCTCTTGTCCCTGAACTCATCCTTGAGAGAAAATAGTTTAGATGACAACAAAAACCCGAAATGTATCCCAGTTTCCATTAATGGCTTCATCTGGCAAACATACGATCTTTGTTACACGTTAAAACCTTAACTGGGCCAGTACCCACTGAGAAAAAAAGATAAAATCCAGTTTTAAACAGACATGTTTCTTTCAAACACATTTCTCTGGCATCATTCAACAGTGAAAACGCTTTTTTATACACAACTAAATTCTGGGAAGAACATCAAAAACAGCACCATTTAAATTTTTCCTGGATTCTTTCCAACGTGACGCTCACGTTGACTCCACAGTAATTGATCTACAAAGTCATATATCTTAGGCAAGTCAAAAAAAGATGTTTTTTTTGCTTAAATATAAGGTTATATTATATTATGTATGAATATCTGTTGTTAGCATGCAAATGGGTGTCTCTCTTATGTTTTAATCCAACATTGTTTTGCTTTTTTCTTTAGAAGTTGATGGATCCAGTGGCAGGTATAAGCCTGCCCTGATCTAACTGGTACATCTACTTTGGAAATAACTGAGCCCAAATCCATAATGCATGATTGTATCAGAGTCTACAGGTTTGTTGGTGTTGTTGGTGTAATAAAAGGCCACCATCATTAATTGATACCTCCACCCATTCTTTTAAACTTGGTTATATGCAGCTGCAACATTCTCTGCAAAACGCAAAGGTTTAAACGCCTTAAAGTTTGTATTCATGTAGTTATAACCTAAAAAACAGTCTGTTTTAAAATTCAGTATGAAAATTATGACTCATGACATATGACATTTTGGATGTGATACATGTGGCACGCCCTTAATTACAGAACATGACCGATTGGAGTGTTGCCTTTTAAATGAATCTAAATAGTTACCTTGCCCCTGTTTGAATGGGAGTTTTTTGTGATGCTTAAACTTTTCCACCTTTAATATGACCTTTAAGCATCTCAATCAAAAAAAAAAAACTTTTGCATTTAAGGGAAATTTTAAACAAATAAAATTCAACAATTGTAGTAGGTTTTTCCATGTCACAGAGAAAGCCATGGTTTACGTAGTGCTTTTAAATCATCAGAGGGATCTCGATGTCAAAAAGTGTCAATCGCAAGAACACAGAAGACAACTTCACAATTTTAAAGGGCAGTCAGCAAACTTTGCCAGGTCTTGATGCATGAGGGTCGTGTGATGATAAAACCCAAAGAAGCTGCGACAAAAGCATTATCTTGTGGATGTACAAACACATTATTGTTTTTTACCCCAAAAGATTTCAATATCTAAAAATTTTGTTGCGTGTGTTATTGGACACATTGAAGGTGGAAAACACTCTGAGATCATTTATCTTAGTCTCATTTCTTTACATCACATAACTCTGGTGTTTTGATAGGGGTGTGTGAACTCTTTGCAACCAGTTGGCTTCAGTGTTTGACCTCACGACATTTACCCTTCAGCTGTATGTCGGTAGCTGAGGTTTGCCATTGACAAAAATCGGAACTCATCCTGAATGTCCTTAAAGGCAACATTGTCCATTATCAGAAAAACATGTTAGCAGAGGTAAATGAAGCCAGTGAGAATAACCTACAACGCTGGAGCATAAATGATCACATCAGCCCTCAGACGGAGCTCGAAGAACACGATCAATGAAAGGCTGCCAATCATACAGGTTTTTGTAGTCTCGAAAGAGAACTGCAACACCCATCATGCCTTGCTGAGATGAAAAGTACAACATTAACTAACTATCAAAAATATTGGTAGTGTTTGGTTAAATATGTCGCCACTCCATTCAGAGGTTTTACATAAAACAATGGATCGAACAGATTCGTTATGTATAAGTATAATGCTCTGTGCTTAAAAATCAAAAGAAAAGTTCTCCTTCACATCTGATAGAACTGATGTGATGTGGACAAAAAGGTTGACGAGAAAAAATGGCTGAAATCCACTTTTGACTCACGTGAACAAGAAATGACCACATATGATTCCTTTTTTTTTTTGTGATGTAACAGCAGACACTCCAGTAAAAGAAGAAAAAACTTAATTATGAAGAATTGTTTTTGTATAGAGCTACAGCTAATTGTGCACCTATAGTAACTTTTTTTTAACCACCTCCTTTGATTAATTTCTTTCTTGTTTTGTCCTAAAGGTTTTTTTTTTTTGTTTTTTTTTCAATTCTTTTGGTCTTAAAAAAGTGTGAACTGAACATGTAGATTTAGGTGGTGATATTCTTGTTATAAACATACTCGCAGTCCGGGCACATTCCTGGTCTTGACATTTTATCCATCACTCAAAACACACACATTTCTTTTTTTTTTTTTTTTTTTGCGTAAGTAACTGTCAACAGTCTTATGTTATCATGACTTATAATCCTCTGTGCTTTAAAATGAATGACAGGTGCCTGATTATGGGTATCGTGGTGCATGTTGGCAGGTTGCGGGGTGTTTCCTAGAGTTTTGATAAACAATTCTGTATTATGACAGTTCATGTTGGGTGAGTAAAGTAGGTGAAGCTGTAGTGACGTAGTTTATGGTTGGTTGATACTGGACAAGTAAGCCATTATAGGCCCTTCTTGGTCGGAGCGCTGAGTTTCCTCATCCCCCTTATCCTGCACAGCAACTCACTGACAAAGTTCTGAAGAAGAAAAGTAAAACAAAGTTAGACTGTTCAGAGATGCATAGTGAGGTGACTAAGGAGTCATTAAATGCTTCCAGGAAAATTCATTCTTTGGAGTCTTCAACCTTTTGTTCAGTGCTGGTTGGACTTCGCATAGCAAAGCAGACAATTCCTCATTTCGATTAGTAGATAACTGCCAGAAATTCCCAAAATAAGGAGCTTAAAGTCATTTTCAGAAGTACAAGAATCAACATAATCTGTGCATTTTAATGGACTACAAAGGTAGACAAGCTAAATGAGTTAAAATTATTTCAGATTAAACACACACTAGTACATTTAATTATTTAATTTAATTGATCAAACATTAACTTCTTATCAAATATTAAGACATTTTTCTCAAAAGAGAATAAAAAATATAAAAAAAATGACAGCTAAAGGATGTTATGCAATGCCAATGCAGAAGCAATCAAAACACCAAATCCATTTTTTGTTTTCATGGTTATTTTGTAGCTGGTATTTCAGAACCTGGGAGCATGTAAGTCTAGATTTGAAACCCTGTGAGTGTTTGATGAAATTAGCTTTTTGTGAAGTGCATAATTTTGTAAGGAACAAAGTAAAACTAGATGCTAAGTAAGGACTATTGCGACATGTACTCTCTGAATCAAGCAAAAGGTAATATCAAGGTCTGGTGTTAGTATTAACTACCTTATTATACGGGACAGTGCTCATGATCCAATTCCAGATGTCTCCCCCTTCCTACCTGCATTCATTTTTTACCCAGCAGGTGTTTTTTCATTTAACCCGAACAACCCTCTCTGCCTCATCACTCCACCTCTCACCTCATGTCTTTAATCTCCTGTTATCTTCCCTACTCTGCCTTCAAGAAGCAATCTCAAAGTCCTTTCACCTTTCGTTCACATTCATCTTGTATATCAATTACCCCCTGTCTCTCACTTCTTATTTCCACTTGACTGAGAGGAAGGGTGTAAGGGTAGCTGTGTGCGCCATTTTTAATCCTGAGAGCAGGAAGGTACAGCCAAAATGTTACGGAATACATATTTAAATAAAGTCCAAATGGGTACAGAATTGTTTTGAGCATTAAACATATGTTTGAGGGTTTGTTGTAGATTACAGTAAAGCTAAGTATAATAATGGGTATTTAAATAATTAGTACTCTTATGGAGGTATTTAGTTAAAGGTGTATAGGTTGTTACTGTTACTGTAGCTAAACAGCAATGACCTTTTAATAAAATCACACACAGTGATGATGACAGATGGGGGGGGGGGGGGGAAATTCACCATGTGTGGAATTAATGTGATTGGTTTTTAAAAGCTTTAATCAAGCAAATAGCCTAATGCAACCTCATCTAAACCCAGACTCTTATCTCTGAACACTTCGGTGTGAATACTGCAAGTAATGAATATTATGAAGTCCCATATCAGGTAGCTTATTTGTGATTGTGCACGCATAGTTAATTAGGTATTCATTAGCATGCTAGAACATGGTGGGTGCAGGCTTTGGCTCTAATAGTTTTTGTTTTGTACTCCAAAGAAGCTCACCTCTGTGGGTTTGTAGCAGTCCGTTAGGGATTCCTATGGAAGGAAAAGAGGGGGAAACGGTTGTTAGGAGGAAATGATTTACCACTGTTTTTAAAACCTCAGCAGAGCATGGACTTTTGACTTTTCTTAACAGAAAGTCATATTATCCATTGGTTGTTGGAGTCTAGCCTTTATTCATATAAACGTATGTGTATTTAAATAAATGTTCAAAAGGTTCTGAGATTTTAAGAATAAATTGCTAATTAGCAGACTTGAGGAATGTTCACAAGTCATGTCTCTCAAGTTAAGTCTCAAGTCTTTAGGGACTGAAGGAAACATACGCTCATCGCATGGCATCTAATTTTCCAATAACATGGTAAATATAGCATAATTAGGCCCAAAATGATTTATACCCTTGGCAGATTGAAGTTTAGGCTACAATTTTAATTAACCAACATGGTTCTTCTGATTGGAAGTAATATTATTGTTTTGGAGTGGCTCAGCTGATAGGAAATCTGTGAAGAGAACAAAACAAGGAACTCATTGCTAAAGAGAAATCATGTAGAAAAAAATGGTCAGTAATTAATGAAGGGTTTGATTGCTGTTATTATTTTTTGTCTCATTAGCTACCAGAAACAAACTTTCTGGCAACATCTAAATACTCCAGGGGTTTGAAAAAAATGTACATTCTGTAAGGATTCCGTTTTGATTTAACACAGAGAAGATCAGTGATCTTCTATAAACCAGACAATATCACCTCAAAAACATCACATATTCTGCACAGAAGTCATTTTTGCTTTCAAACATATTCAACGTGTATTAAGTACCTTTTTTACAACTTTTGTCTATGAACAGAAAAAGTTTATTATACTGTTCTTGTCTAAGCAAAATTTCTAACTTTGTCATATGAAATACACAAAGCCTGTCATATGAAACAAACTAATAATATCCACTTTTTAACTATGGGTATTTAATTTATTCCAACATGTTTCTTTTTACCAATAGCCTTTATATTCACATGATATTAACAATTTTCTCTATACTGAATATCTAGACTACTTAAGAACCAATCAGCCACCACATCTTTATAAAGGATTTCTCATTCGCTCTGTGACCAATCATCTCTGCTAAAGACTTGTAGATACATATACACACACATTTACCTGTAGTTTGCTGGCTCTCTCATCATCACTATTGACCTCCAACAAATCATCAATGTCAATCTCTACCTCTGGCATCTCGTCCTCCTGAAATACAAGAAAACCCTTTGTTAGAGAACAGATTTAGGCTTTAAATGGGCAAACAAGATAAGAAAGTAGAACATTTAATAAAAAAAATGCAGCTGGAATATTTGTGTTGGCAAGAGGCTTATAAACACCCAAACCACTCTGTGTGCCTGCCTGCTAGGGACATACATCATTTGGAAATGTCATTGTGCTGGGGTTGGGCCGTTTAGCGGCTCAGTGGTTGGAGGCTGCCTTCAGCTCAACACCACATCAAAGCCCCAATGGTTCATTTTATTTCGCCACAAGGTTTTTGCAGAGGAAGCAAGCAGGGAGGATAAACCTTTCCCTCCCAGACACCGCATGACGTGTTCTACAAATGCTGTCCTTTTGGGAAGCATCGAGCTAAGGCTCTTAAAGAAACTGAGCCTCAGAATCCAGTTATTTTTCCACCTTTGTTTGCTTGACATTTACAACAAACACTTAAGCATCTGCTGCTGTCAAACAAGTCAACAGAGATATTTGATCACCTTCTGCTATCTTCCACGTGGGTGGTCAAGTTTTTGTGAGCAACCCAAGCAAAACTCTCTGGGTTTTCTTTTTTTTTTTGCACATTGTTCTTTTCGTTACTTTGAAACGGAACCTCTGTGCTCAGAATATGCTCAAGTTACTGAAAGCATTATTTCTCTGCCATTGTAATGCATTACCTCACTGAAGATTTACTAAACATTTTGTACGATTGTGTTTGTAAATTTTTCAAATGCTCATTTATTTTTCTTTGAATTTGATGAGAACATGTTCCTTATATTTTTTTATTCTGCCATTTGACATTTAAATCCATTTGCCAAAAAGAAAGAAAATGTTTTTTTTTTAAACTAAAAGGCAATATTTCCATCTTTGTGAAACGAAGATTAAAATGAACCCCTTTACTGAAGCCCAAGAGGTTCAATCTAACCTACAGCGGGATGGGAATGTTGCTCACAGCTACTTACTAACCATCATTTCATAACAATGCCTGTGAGATAATTTCTCATCTCTACTGCTAACACAGCAACAGAGATGTTATCCAGGGCTTATGTGTATGTGTGTGTCTATTATATAGCCAGGAGCACAGCATGGTATTAAGACAAAGAGCATTAAAGCAGGGATGATATTAGCTCCCAGAATTATAGTCAGTCGGCTTTGCTCTGTGTGGGCAGGGTAATAAGAACACACTGAAATCAGTGCAAACCATAACCATTAAACAATGCAAAAAACATGTATTCTAAAAGTCTAATGCTAAAATCTCGCAAATGCAAATTAATATGACAGAACTATTGACGAGTAAAGAAGTAAGCCTGTGGAGCAAATCTCCATAAAACTTGGGTTTAATGCTTAATAGATTAACTATCAGTTGAAACCAGATTTTTGCATACACTGCATTATCTTTTTTGTCACTGTCTGACATAATATTCCCTACTTTGCCCCAGTTTTTGTCTAAAATTATTAATCTGGCTAAATGCCAGATTAATAAGAGTTGATTTTGTTTTTTGCATTTTTATATGTTTTAACCTTTATATTCTGAAGTTTACTTATGTTTTCTTAGCACTTTGTAGATTTAACTTTTAATATATGTTGGATATCCTTTGGCAAGCTTCTCACAGTAGTTTGCTGGAATGTTGGCCCATTCCTCCAGATCAGCTGCTGTAACTGAGTCAGTTTTGGACCCCACCTTCCTCATATACAACTTTTCAGCTCTGGGACAAAAGGTGGCTTTTCGCCACTCCAAAATATCGACTTTATTGTCCTTACGTTATTTTGTAATTATTCTGGCTACTAAGGCCATTGTCCATTTGGAAGACTTTAGACCCACATTCTTGTCTGCTGTTTTTCCATATTTCCAAATAATATTTCCAAAGTTGCACATTTGTAATCATGTGTACTATTTATATCAAACAGCAGCTATTTGTGTTAAATGACTTATAACTATGGTCTCAATCAAGACAATCAAAGCAAAGAGATGTAATGTAGACATAAAAAACTCTGGTCTTTGGTCTGGACATTTAGGCTAATATTAAAGAAAACTATTTCCATTCATGGTTCAGGCCTTGAGAAACAATCAGGAAAAATTTTGAGTCTTCTCATAGGTTTTAACTGAATTAAGCTTTGGACTTCTACTGGTTCAATTTCTTGCCAGAAGGTGAACCTTTACCCAAGTCGGAAGTGTTCTGCAGCTCTAACAGGTTTCCTTCCAGAATTGCCCTCCTGCTATCTGTCAACTCGGACCATGATCTAAATCTGACAGATGATCTAAAGTGAGTTGATGACTCCACAAAGTTTCTCCCTTGGAGTTTGAGGACAGGAAGCAAAGGTCAGTCCCATCAGTCTATCTCTCTATCGGTCAGTTGGGGTCATCACTCACTCGCTGACCTCTGTGAGAGTTTGATTGTTTCACTTGTCAGCAGGCAGTCCATCACCCTACATCCCTGTGATTGGTGATGACACCACACATGGCTGGAGTGTGAAGCATGACCATGGGCAATTGCCAGGCTACATATAAAATCTTGATATTCAAAGAAGCTGTTAGACACTGCACATATTTAGTCCTTCACAGTGGAGTGTGAGTAATTAAATAGTCTGAACCCATACAACTACTCCCAAGTAGATCATTTTCAGTGCCTGCAGCAGGTAAAGTTAATAGTGACTGCAGACAACACATGTAAATCAGCTATTCAAACATTTTAAAATGAAGAAGCTATTGTTAAAAGTGCACTTCAATCCTTATTTGCTACATGTAGAAGTAGCAGTTGGTTATTTTTTGCATTTGCATTTGCAAATGAGAGAAATAATGATGAAAGACATGGTGTGTTTAGAAGATATGTGCACAAGGAGCAGTGTTTTTGTAATCAAGGGAACTTTGTGAAGACTGTGCGCGAGAACCAGCAAATAACTGAAAGCCTGATAGAAAAACACAAAGCTGGACTGTCAGCCTGTGAGCCTGGCAATGTGTGCAGACAGCTGAGAGCGCATCTGTGTCAGGCTTGTTTTCACCGTCAGCTCAGCAGCCGGCAGCATTTTCAGTCTGGTTCATCTGCGGTGAGGTGAATCTAAGCTAATACGAGCAGCCCAACCCTGTGAGTCAACACCAACTCCATTTAGATTTTATTCAAACAGTATCTATGAACAAAGGTGTGAGCAATTGCTTTACTTGAATGAATGATTCACTGACATTCCTATTCATAGTTTCTTACTTGAACCAGACCGGCTGGTTTCATATAATTGCAGTTCTAAAGTAGAAGATTATCCACAAGCTAAAACAGTCATGTTGATGGTTTCAGTCCATAAATATCTCCAGCTCAAATGGACTGACTTATTTCATCAGCTTATTAAAAAAATATGCTTGGATTCAGGTGTTTACAGATACGTCTGTCTTCAGTGACGTAGTTGTTATATGTGCAAATGTTTTGTCACAGTGGATTCAAGATTCAGTTTTTTCTCTTCCTGCAGGTGTAGAAGCAGGCTTTTAGAGTGTCATCTTGTCTTCTCTTTCTGCTTCTTTACATTTTCACTTTTACCCCATCTCACTCCCTTTCTTCTTCTGAAAGTGGTTGCTCTATCACATACAGTCCCAGAAAAAAAACATAGAAGTTTGTGGCTCTGACTTTACAAATATGAACAAAGTTCAAGAGGCATGAATACTTTTTCACCTCACTGAAGGTAAAAGGCAATGAAAAAAGGAAGAGAATGTGGATCTCCGTCCAAAAGAAGCAAACATACGGAATCTAATATTAAATCCTAAAATTGTGATTGGTACAGAACACACAGAGAAGCAAAACAAAGAGTCGGTAAAAGCTAAAAAATTAACTAGAATAAGAAAGACATACAACTCAGATACAGTGAGATGAAGCGAGCACCAATAAGTGGGTCATTGTGATGATGATGAGGCGAAGGAAGAGGAGGATTGTGCAACACTGTAAAATCTCCCAGCTCAGCTTTCTTCCTCTATATTCTGCCACACTGTGTCACATCAAAGTGCCGGGGAGCTCAAGGTGGGCTGAAATCATCCCCTGAAATTAAGTTATTAAGGGTGGAGGAAGTGAAAACACAGAGAATTGACAGTGTGTGATGGGAAAATTACTCTGAAGATTGAAAATGAGGGAAACAGACACACACTACAAGCAGTTCGGAAGACAAGAGAGACTTTGCCAAGGTTACTGTTACGGCCCTTGTGGATTACGTGGCTCTTGGTCCTCCCCCACTTTCAAACACCTCCCTGTTGTCGTTTGGTGCAGCAGTTTGCTGAAACCGTAGAGCACGAATGATGTGACTTTACTGGGTGATGCTAGCAGCTGCAGTCACAGCTCTTTCTCACGCTGATTCAGCTACTCCAGAGGACACTACATCAAATAGGAGAACTGCTAGACAACAGAGGATTGGGGGAGAAAAATCCTAAAGTTAATGTTGAAAATTTAATTAATTAGCACGACAGTGAACCTCTAAATTTCAGTATGCATAAAATTCAAAGCATTTACTCCTGACTGTGAACTATTAGTGTAGTAATACCACTGTTTTCAAGTGGATCTCTAATATTAGCTTTTACGTAAGGCATTTCTGTTTTGTGCGCTGTTGCCACTGACATTTATATATAGTATTTCATAAAGTTTCTACTGTTTGACAAGTTAGACTGGTTAGTCAGTCAGTCACTGGTTGAGATAAAGCTGCCAACAATTAAACCATTTCTCTCTCCTACTTTTTACTTTTAATTAGAATAGAAAGTACTCCTATGTCAGTTCTTTTGTTTCAAACTTCCAGTCAGTTGAGATGGCAGCTCATACTAAGGCAGGTTCTTCCTGTTTATGGGGAGTTTTTACTATCCACTGTCGCTATGTGCTTGCTCAGTATAAGGGATTTATGTAAAGTCAGTGACTCAATGCAAGTGATTGTTTATTGTCATTCTGTGCAGTATGACAGTTTAAATGCTGAAAGTCAATGACTCGATGCCATCTGCTGGATCAGATATAAAGCTTGTAAAACTAATTTCAATAATTAACTGAACTTAATGAACTTGGATAAGTAGGATCAGTTGGAATGTACGCATTTTTGAATTGAAATTACTTTTTTTGTAATGTGCTTTGAGACGGCATGTTGTGAATTGGTGCTATATAAATTAGATTAAAATTGAACTAAACATGTTTTAGGACAGCAAGAATCATCAGAAATATTTCGATTGGAGAAGTTCCAGAATGAGGTTTTTTAGAGAACCTTTAATTCCTTTCTTCATATCTTCATGCATGTATTTGATATTGCATGTAAATGTCTGAAACTGTTGATTGTTTCCCTGTGTCTATTCCCACCAGTGATTCTCTAATCCACCATTATACCCATCATTATTTTCTTCACTGTATTAGCTGGGTAAAGGTACAGGCTTTATATATAAAGCAAATGGACTGTTCTTCCATTACTCAATGTGCAGCAGATATAAAATCAGGCTAAGCACGTTGAAATCGTGTACACTCTAACTAGATTCTACTGTCAAGCTGATCACATTACATTCATAACTCGAGTAAACACAGCATTCACTCCACTAAGCTTTTATTAACTTTTTTCTGTATGAGCTCAGAGGCAGTTTGATGGACGTTTTACAATCTACAGTTAATTATTCTTAGTGTCTTCTATGTTGTAACTAATCCCCCTCTTATAGCTCTTCATAAACAGCTTCCATCAGCAGCCTCACCAACAGCTCACATCTACACACAGTGACATGCTGTTGCTAGACGGAATCACCTCTGGTTAAAATCCTTGGATATACTTAAGAGTTAAATATTCCTACTTCATTCTCAATCAGGAATATATCAGACCTGGACATGAAAGGCAGATAGATATAATGTTACTGTACTCTAATCCCAAACAGTTCTTCCCTGAGGCAAATCAATCGACATCTGAAGCCAATGCAGACCTCAACACAAAGCGAATGCTTGGCATGAAAACATAGATAGCATTGAGGTCAAAAGCAGCCAGCCATCCAGCAAACAGAACAAGATCAGAGTGCTAAAGAATGTATTTAAATTAAAGGTTTCTCCGTTTTTGAAAACTGTAATGTAGGTGAGAATAAACCTAGCTAGCTGGAAATAAGATCTAGATTTGTTTGAAGAATTAAAGCACTTCCTTACTGAACCCATACAATTTTGTTTTTGCATGAGTCATTTTGCACATGCAAAGGTGGATAAACAACAAATCCACTCTTGAATAGGAACTCATCCATCTGGCTTTTGAGAGTCAAAACGACCATCAGCCACTTTCCCTTTGCTGCAAATGCAGATGCTGTTTTGCATCTCCTCCTCCAAGCTCGAAGCGCACAGAGTGCGAGTCAATGTTTTTATACGGCCTGTTTATACCCCTCTAGTTGACCAGTAGTTAACTAGATCTAGTAGGAATGAGGATAAAATGCCAGAGAAATAAACTGATTTTAAAAGCAAGTTATCGATCAATCAATCAAGTTTATAGTACATTTCACCAACAAAGCCGTTCAAAGTGCTTTACATCATAAAAACACAAAAATCAACAATAAAAACAGGCAATTGTCAGGATTTCATTCATTGATATTAATTTAATCCAGGCATATCTTGGCTGAAGAATAATAATAATATCTAGTCCTCAGCAGCATACAGAATTACATTTCAATGTGCTACAGGTCACTATTTGATTGGTCGATATCTATTTGACTGAACCCCACATGGAGATAGTGAGCGTGCTGGAGCGAGGATTACAAAGTAGAAGTGCAGAAGTGTGAAGTCAGTTGAGGTGGACGAGTGCAGACAGTGAAAGGAGGATAGAAAAATTTAGCACAAGCAAAACCGAGCAGCCAATAAACACACCGTAACCTTTGTGCTCAGGGTTGATTTTTGAAATTGACACTCGGTGCTGCCAGTGTGTCTCAGCAGCTGGCGAATTTCTGCTGGCTGAGAGGCCTCCTTGTCAACACCTCTGATTTGTTTAGCAGCAGATGCACGTGTGCGTGTGTGGGTGTGGGGGTGTAGGGGTGTGTGTGTGTAAGTGAAATGTGTGGACGTGTGCTCAGACACAGATGCTCGGCGAGTGTCTATTTTTATCCATCATATATCTAAATTTCCAAGCATGGATATTGTAAACAGAAGACTGACCTTTCTTCATTTCTCAGACCGTGGATCAGTCAGTGCAGCAGTAATCATTTAATTAATATCTCCGATTCTGATAACCAGAGATTTACGTGGCGTTTACAGTGACTTGCAGAAGCCCATACGAATGGAACCTTTTCCACATTTTGTCCAGATACTTCAAAGGATTTTTAATTAAGTGATAAACCAACACAAAGTAGCACATAATTTTGAAGTGGAAGGAAAATGACTCCTAGTTGCATTTTCTTCCATCAAGACACATCTGCAATGCAGACTAAGGTCTTCTTATGTTTTTTTTTGCTAAGTTAAGAAAGCCAAGACAGATACAAAATATAAGCAAACAGCAATTTTCAAGTTTTCCCAAACTCTCAATTAACACATTAATATGCCCATTTAAAACATCCCATTGAAGCTCTTGTAAGTTTAAGGATACTGTTGCACTTAATGAATGTCAAGTCACTGCAGACTCTAGCAGGTTTTCTTCCAGCCCTGCAATGATGTTAGCACCATTTACCTTCCCATCTACTCTTACCAGTAACCCCATCCCTGCTGGTAAAAAAACAAAAAAAAACATTGTCACAGCCTGGGAGGTCCATCAGGTTTCAGGGATGATGAATTCAAGTCAATGTGTAGATTTAGCTTCCAACCACATATGACATGTAGACCACGTAACTCAGCTTTGGTCTCTCTTGGGTTAGATGAGGTTCACAGGACCTCTTCAGGCCTTCTTTCAGCAATGGCTTTCTTCTTGCCACTCTCTAACAAAGGGCAATTTTGTTGAGTGTCAACAGATAATTATCCTGAATTATGGTTCTTCGTAGGCCCTCCAGGGCCCTGTGGGCTGCTTTTCTGATTGAAAAGAACATTGCAGCCACTTTTTTTAAAATTTTGGATGAACTGACAAAACATCATGCGAAATGTTCAAAGCTCGAGATGTTGTTTTATAATTGCATCTTTTCTTCTTCAGGGTTGCAACGTCACAAAGTGAGAAAAATCTCGAGGAGTATGAGTGTTTAGCAAGGCACTGAACTTGCTTGTTTGTTGTGTGTGCTCATAGCATGATGCATTAAGTAACTCTGTATGTAAAGTAATACTCCTATCAATAAGTGCCCATGTGTGTTTTCCCAGGCATGGTATTGAACCGGTCTAATGACTTGGGCTTGAATTCTACTCCTCTGGTTCTATGTGAGGCTCACGTTGTTGCTCTTGTTCCTTGGCAAAAACACCTGACAGGCACAGTGGAGGAAAAATCTTCCCGTCTGACTCGTCAGATGGGAAGCAGTGAGAGACAGAAAGATGAAAGATATTTCATCTTGAAAGGATTTCTGCCCTTGAAGTGATACTTGAAGGTTAGAAATAAGCAACAAAATGCACTTTTCTTTGTTCCATACACATATTCATAAACACAAAAATCACCTGAAGGCATTTTTTTACACAACATGTAGTTTCAAAATTAACCTGCATATGTCGTATAATCTATGGACAACAGGAATGGCAGTCAGAAGCAATGGTATCAACTACAAGAAGATGCTTCAACTCAGAAGATTGTTTTTGCTCCATTTGGTCTGAACATGTACACTGACCTGTTAGATCACTGTCATGCACATCAATTTATGAAAAGTCACCACTGTGCTTCTGTTAAAGAGTAGCCCAGTATCTTCAGCCTAAAAAAGGCCACATGGCCTCATACAAACCCATAGACAGTAAAACCCTGAGGGCAGAAGCCTTGTATACCAACAGACCCTGAGCTGGCAGAGCCACTGAAAAGTAGGGCATTTCTTCCACTCATTTGCATTTCGAATGGCATATACATGACACAACATGCAGAATGCAAGTGAATAATGGATTTACTGCTGTCCAGTAAGGGTTTATGTCTCGCATTATCTTCATTGATTGCTCTTAGACAGACAGTTCCATCAGTCCACTGACACTTTCTGCCTTTTAATCACCTAAACCGGACCTCAGCATTAGCAGGCACTCAATTAGAGTCCACCTCATCTATTAAAGAAGAGAAGGAGTGTGGTTGTGGTAGCCACAAACTGACAAGGACTTTTGTCTTCTTTTGTTGAATTACACAGTTAACACAGTATACACAGTTAACACATAGGGGCTGGTAGAAAATACATATGTGAGAAAAAGACTATTTGTTCAGAGAAAACCTGCAATGCAAAGACAAAGCAGATTTAATGTCCATCTTCTAAGTAATATAGGGGCCCTCCAGGTTTTGTCTTGCTTTTATGTTATTCTGTGACCAGCTTTGAACAGTGACCTTCAGCGTGCACTGGACTGGTCCGCAGCCGAGTGACAAACAGACAGACTGGGGCTTTGCTGTTGGAAAAAAAAGAGCAAAACTCTTGCTTTATGGGCCCTTCTCTGATCAAAGCCTCACCTTTCACGCATGTGGTCACGTGTGAAAAAAATCCCATTCTGGACACAGGAGCAAGTCAAAATGAGCTGTAGACCAGGGATGCCCAAGTCCAGTCCCTGAAATCTACTAATATCCTGCAACTGTAAGATGCCTTCCTTCTCCTACACACCTGAATCAAACGACTCAACAACTTTTAGCACTGGAGAACCCAACTAAAAGGGTCAGAATCATTTGATTGAGGCATGTAGAAGCAGGAGTACATCTAAAAGCTGCAGTTAAAAGATCTTGAGGACTCAATTTGAGCACCCTTGCTTTGTGATCCTGTGCTACTTAAATATTGATTAAACAAGCTAGATAATGTCAATATTTTCAAAGGTCTTAAAAGTGTGACACATTCTGAACAGCAAATTGCATTACTAATGGAATCTGTTTAGCTTTTTTTTTTATCACATTTCTGCCTCAACAAACAACCTGACTTCACTAATATACTCAAACCCCTATAGTCCCCAATGTAATATCAGGTTTTCTTATGAAACTGATACAGTGGACGACCTTTCAGCAAGAACAGCATAGTCACCTCTACATGTACCTTACACACACATGCTTAAAGAACACTACCAAAACCAATTTGGGTTTCAGCATAGAGGTATTTACAACAGTGTTTGGAATGTGACGTCCTGCTTATAGTCATGTACATAAAGATCCTGTGCAACCACCTGCTCAAACACTAGAGGAGGTGATAGACAGCCTTAACAATGCACTGAAGTACAACTTGTCGACATCGTCAGGGACTGCTTTCACTACCGGCTTTTATTGAAATCCTTCCAAATCCCAGTTCAGCTCAGGCTAATAACACTCTGGTTATCGGAGACCGGTTGGAGAGCCGGAGGGGGATCATCATGGGATATTATCTTATTGGCTAAGTGAATAGATATGAAGAGATGTCCTGCTGGTGTATGGATGTACACACTATATGGAAAGAGGTCAAACGGACATGATATCATGCAAGAAAAAAAAAAAGGAAATATATTGGTTTATAATTAATCTAAAATTCAATTTGCATTAACTACATCCTGCTGATGGAAGTCTGACATGCAGCCAAGAGCTCAGTCAGCTTTGAACTGTTCAGCCATTGCAGTTGGAAACAAGGCTACAGCTTATTATAGCTCAAATAAGAACCACACCAGAGAAATAAGCAGGGCAATAAAGAGAGGGAGAAGCTCACAAACTAGATGACAGACATGAATAGGCATCGGTCTGTGCTAGAAGGCTCCCGAAAATGCAACACTTATGGCATTTTCAGCATGAGGGAGGTAGAAGTTCATAGCTTCACACACATGCAGATTTTATTAATCTCACGTGTGGAAAATATTTGCATTGCAATGCTCTCTCTTATTGCAGAAGGGAAGGTATCAAAACCTGTTCTGGCAGTTAGTCTTGTACTGTGATTTTTGCCTGAACTTATTTTCAGTACACAATGCACAAATCACTTGATATTTTGGCACGCTTTGTTTTGATAAAGCCGCAATTTTTAAAGGATTGTATTGGGAGTGTATCTGATAGCCCAAAAAAAAAAAACACTCAGCACAATGACAAAGCGAAAGAAAACATATATTTTATTTTTCAAATAAAAATATAAAAAGTGTTGCGTGCATTACTACTCAGTCCTTTTGGGCATGTCCCTACCTGTAAACCAATCTGACATGAATATGCTTTGATTTAACTCATTCCAGTAGCTTTGGATTATGTTGAGTCATTGTTCTGCTGGACGGCGAACTGGAGTCTCATCTGTTTTGCAGCCTTTAACGGCTTCTCTTCCAGGATTGCCATGTTTTCTGCAACATCCATCTTCCAATTAAAAATGACCAGCTTCACGTGCCTGCAGAAGAAAAGCATCCCCACAACATGCTTCAAAGAGGGGATGGTGTTTTCAGTGTTAAGAGTTAGTGTTAGTTCTTCTCTACATTATTATGGCTAACTATTAATCCCTTAAATGGCTCCTGTGCTCCTAGGCTTTTGTGATACTTTTTTACTGGTTCATGTTTTTTACTCGGTGAAGCTTTTGAAGAAAACCTTCACCGAGTAAACAAGTGGTTTCTGAAGGCAATGGGTTGCACTGGTTCGCATTTCACACTATCAGACACAATTAAGCTCTAATTTATGTTCCTCCGTCACATAAAATCCTAATAATTCAAGGTGTGTGTACCCTGCTCCACCCTGTTCTTTTTATAACCTCTCAGTGGTGTAATCTCTTTGTGGATTATACCATTGATAGATGGAGTGGTCCACGCATATATAAATATATGCCTGACTCGAAGTGACAGACGTATTGTGTGTGAACATGTGCTGTTTGTGCAGACCCTTGGCATTAGGGAGGGGGTTGCGAGCCAGAAGAGGTGATTGGCTGGCGAGGAGAGTCACAGCATCAGCACATCCTTTAACCCACTGCCCTGCTTTCCATCTTCTAACACCCCCACATGGCTCTGCATGGCAGCATAGTGTATGTGGCAAATAGGAGAGTTTATTGGGAGGGGGATTTGCTGCTATCCGGACCCCTGACACTCTCTCTCTCTCTCTCCTTTTCTTTCTCCACATGCGCACACAAGGCCTCCCCTCCCCCTTTTTAAAGTGTTAAAGAATGCGACGTGCAGACGTGGAGCGCACAGTAATTGTGGTGGCCAATATAAGGCGCAGGGACAGATGCCCCGCAGAAAAGTGCATATAGGTTAAAAGGGCTAAAACCGCCGCCACATAAACGTCAAACGACTGAACTGAGACGCACGCGCCATCTCATAAACCTTCAATAAACCGAGCAGCAGGGGGTTTGCTTTAAAGGATATTGATGAAAGGGCTGTTATTAGTGTCATTTACGAGAAATTATACGGTCTATGTAAATGGATGCACGCAGTATTCCATTTTCACAGCTGCAAGCTTCCTTGGAGGTGGGGGGCGACCGCTTCGAAAAAGGACAACCATGCGGTTTCTCTGCTGCTGCTGCTGCTGCTTTTCCTCCCCGGCCCTGAGAAATCAGCCATGCATCCCTTGCTCAATGACAGAGACAGATATAACAAATAAAACTCTCGGAGCTACAAAAGGCACGTATAGATGTCTGAAAACCTCAGTATCTATGACGCAAGGGAAAAGGAGAAAGTCAAGCTCCTTGATGTGAAAAGTTGATGTGTTAAATTGTTGTGATTTTGAGTTACCATGTGAAAAACAGAGGACTTGCAGCTCTGACTGACTGACACTACAATCACAAAACGATACAAAAACATGCATAAAGTAACCTGCATTATTTATCCCGGCTGTCTGTCTCCTTGTGCATTTGAAGACCCCCCCCCCCCCCTACCACCCCACTGACAGAGGGTGACCCGTCCTTTACTCACCTCACAGTCATACAACTTGCTGAGCTCCTCGATGATCCATTCCTCCAGCACGAGTCTCTTCCGCAGCTCCTTCCTGTCGTACTTGACCGTCACTTTTCCCTGCTTCTTCTGGACCGGGTCCTCACCGTTGATGGGGCCGGAGCTCACGCAGCCCACACCGGGCGCACCTTGGAAGAAGACGCGGCTGCCTGCTGTGGGCAGAGGGGCGCTGGTTTCGGTGCTGGCGGCCGACATAGCGGGATGAGAGGGCTTGTTCCTTGGATAAATGTGTTAATGAAGTGGACAGGAGAGGGGAGAGAA
This sequence comes from Girardinus metallicus, assembly GCA_903067095.1. Classification (NCBI taxonomy): domain Eukaryota; kingdom Metazoa; phylum Chordata; class Actinopteri; order Cyprinodontiformes; family Poeciliidae; genus Girardinus; species Girardinus metallicus. Next base: position 55,812 of record CAEGAE010080516.1, on the reverse strand, counting down.
AGACTGCGGAGCTGCACGGCAGACAGGAGAATGTGCAGCAGCTTTTAAACAGTTGCTATTTAAAGCGCAGCGCCGTAGAAAGCCGAGAGGGCGGAGCGAGCGCTGCAAGAAATGCTGGATGGTAGAGGCTTGGGTTTGAGATGAAATAAAAAATAATGACTCCAAATAAAGAAGAAATTGTGGAATATGGAGATGACAACGGAACAGAAACGCAAAGGGGTTTAATTTACCACAGGAACGTCGTATTGGCAAATGTCGGTGTTTAAAAACGAACATATTCAAAAATAAGTCCGGTTAACAGACATAAATCATTTTTTACAGTGAATCTTTCGATTTCCCTCAATGGTTTTTATCAGCGCACCAGCTTTAAAGACAGTTGCGCCATCAAGAGGGGGCAAGGAGAACAATTTGCTTCCCAATTCAGACAATCCTTTTATTTACAGGTGGATGTGTCAATGAACACCGAAAAGTTTATTTATTCCAACAATTTAGCTCAAAATCTGAAACTCAGATCCGTTACACAGAGTGATGTATATTACAAGTTTTTAACTTGCAGCTCATGGAAACTTGAAAGCATAATGAAATTCAGGACATTCTATTTTAGATTTTGCCGCCCCAGAGATTATCAGTGCCAAAAAGAATTGTTCAAGTGTTCTTGTTTGTAGCTACAAACAAAATCTCAGTATCCTTATTGGCATTCTTCTCATTTAGAGAAAAAAAAAAAAACTTGGGGAAAGAATTTTTGCGCCATCTATTGTCCGAATTAATCCATAACGCTATGATAGATCAGGTTTTGTTACTGTTTGAATTGTTCGTCTCTGAGAGATCTTTCAATAAGTTTTCTTTAATTGAATCAAATCTCATGGTGCTGGCTCAAAATAGATACACTGCTGATTTTTTGAACTGAGCGTAAAAAAAAGATAGTTAACATTCAGGAATGGCATGAATTTGGTCAACAAGTAAAGGTGATTGACCCTTATCGGAATTTTCACAGACGGGCTTTCAAGAAAGATTATGAATTAAAAATCTTCTTACAATACATAATGTAGGTATTTATTTATTATCAACCACATTTCTAAATCTTTTTTCATTTTGTTCTAAATACCACAAACCTTTCCTCAAAACCAGACTTCCATGCATTCCATAAACTACACTTATTCAAAGTGTGTTGTTCAAAAAAACTAGAATTTTTTTTCCTATACAATTTAGTTTATTTATACACTGCCAATTCACAATAAATATCTCAAGGCCCTTTTACAAAAAAGCCAAATCAATTAGATTCAATTAAATTGCACTGACACATTCAAAGGCAGTTGCATTTGAATTTGAACACACCTCTTTTTAGAAGCTCCTGAGATTTCCAAATCTGTTTGTTTCAGAACCGAGCAATAAAACATAACAAACATAATAAAATTGCTTATATCCCAAACACTTTTGTTTCATTTGCTCCATGAAAATGAATATTTTATTGAAGGTTTTTATTAAGTGTTTCAATTTCCATGTACTATTCAGCTTGTAGCACAGGGAAAACAAAGTGGAATATTAACCTTGGTACAGGACTTTGAAACTTAAACTTGCAGACTTTTATGTTGTTTTTTTTTTTTTTTTTCATGACCTGGTGAACCTTGGAAATGTTTTTCCTACTTTAACAGGGTGCCAAGCTCATGTGCCTTTTCCAAAGTTCTGACTCAGCATAAAGGTCCACTTCAGATAACAGAGCAGTGTTTTATAACACAAGGTTTGCACTCAGCAAAGGTACAGTAGTTCCACTCCTACTGGCAGCTGCTCAGTCAGTCATGGCTCTCCTGTCTGTACTCACACCCGTCCTCGCTCTGGTCCTGTGCATGGTGGCCGGCTTTTTGTTTTTGAAATCTCGGGCACCAGAGACCAGTCCGAGAGTAGCAGGGCAAACCAAGGGGCCCACAAAAAAGGAGTTCAGACCCTGGGTGGATCAGGACTTGCAGGATGACACAGAAATAACAAGAGGAGGTAAATTCCAGTTTCCTTTTTACTAATCAATGAAAAATAGGACTTTTATGTTTTGCGTTTGCATTGGATGCAAAAGGCTTTACATAAAATAAAGTAAGGAAAAAAAAAAAGCAAGCGATAATTAAAGATGAACATACAACATTAACAGTCATATTAGCAAACCAAAAAATAAATAATGAGCTAAACTAGAATGGGGAAGTTTGTTGTGTTTAAAACCTTCATATGTTATGCATAAATGCAATCCACATTACATCACCCAGGTTGAAAAGTTGAAAAGCATGAATGCAGTCTACTGGATTTCCTTAGACATAAACTTTTTAAACGACTTTGGATAGCTTATTGAGTGTACGATAGCTGATATCAATTGGAACTATTGATGCTAGTTCCAACTGACTATAGTTAGATAATTAAAGTTTATACATCTCAAGGACATCAGAGCTCTGTGTCTTGTTATGGCAGACTATATGTTGGCTCTGTCTCCTTGTTTATTTAGATTCCCTGATTAACAAATGAAAGTCATTGGCATCACTTTTCATTTCTTTGACATCATTTTAGATGACGATGAATGGGTGGAGAACAACGAAGAGGAAGACCTCGCACATGTTCCCTATTCACCGCAGCGCTACCCGGAGGAGACCATGCTGCAGAGGTCCAAGGATTTTTACTCCTTGATGAACCAGAGGAGATCTGTCAGATTCATCAGCCCCGAGCCAGTCCCACGGGAAGTCATCGATAAGGTCATCCTCACTGCAGGCACGGAACGTATCAGTTTGGCTTTTTGCTGCATTTGAGGATCAACAAAGGCCATCATAACTGGGATTTTTAAATCCCATCAGTTTGTTTTTAAATGTGCTTATCAGCTTGTTCTATCTCTGTTTAGGGACAGCGCCAAGTGGTGCTCACACAGAGCCCTGGACGTTTGTTGTGGTGTCAGATCTGGACACAAAGCACAAGATCAGACTTATTGTGGAAGAAGAAGAGGAGGTGAACTACAGCCAGAGGATGGGAGATAAGTGGGTCCATGATTTGGCCAGGCTAAGGTGAACATATCTGTTTACTCCACATCTTCTTAGCATTACGATTATGATTAAAAGAGATGCCACATAAATCACACTTGTTTCTGCAATACAGGACAAACTGGATTAAGGAATATTTGGATGTTGCTCCATACCTGATTCTCATTTTTAAACAGACTTATGGGATTCTACCAAATGGCAAGAAAAAGACCCACTATTACAATGAAATCAGTGTCTCTATATCTTGTGGAATCCTCCTGGCTGCTTTGCAGGTTAGAAATACAAAATATTCTATGAAATACAAATGACACTAAATGAAATTAAAACTTGTATTTAATTATTTTCCAAATGCACAGTTACATTCTCTGAACATTTTTCCAAAAACACAGTATAATCTCAAACAAAGAAACTGATTTTCTGTCTGTCAGAATGTGGGCCTAGTAACCGTCACATCGACGCCCCTAAACTGTGGCCCTCAGCTCAGGCTCCTCCTCAAACGGCCGACCAACGAGAAGCTGCTGTTGCTGCTTCCTGTGGGTTATCCTGCAGCTGATGCCACTGTGCCAGATTTGAAACGGAAGAATCTGGAGGAGATCATGGTGGCCATCTGAACAAATCAGAGAATATAAAATGTGGAAAAGTGTTCAAATGTCTTTTGAACAACAGATACTTTTAAAATTCTGAAACTACTTATGGCTGCAAAGAAAAAAATAAAATTCGTTTTAGTTGGTATTTTTTTGTATTTGCGGCAGTTTGAATGGCATAAAAAATTATGTGTGTTAATGTTGATGTATATTCTCCACTCAAGAATACACTCAGTTATCTATGTAGGAAACTATATGGCATTGCTCTCCTATTTTTTCTTAAATAAAGCAGTCAATAAAAAGTCTGAATGCTGATATATTTTTTTCTATTTCCAATTTTTGCTCATTAAGTTTGTCCTTAAAACAATAATACAGTTGTATGTTCAGTAGGTGTAACACTTAACCCTGTGATTCTTAAAACATGGGCTAGTGGTTCTGTTTTCTAAACCATCATTGTTTGCTCATTTGAAACACTATATGTCAAGGCAATACTGTAGTAAAATTAAATAAATGTCTAATACTGCTGTCAAAAGTTACCAAAATGTGGGTTGAAAAGATACATTGGTATTGGCTCACTAAACATGTAATATTTGGGTTGATATCCATCCATTTTCTGTACACCCTTGTCTCTAGTGGGGTCAGTAGGGCTGCTGTTGCCTGTCTCCAGCTAATGTTCTGAGCGAGATACACCCTGGACAAGTCGCCAGTCTGTCGCAGGGCAACACAGAGACAGACAGGACTAAGACCAGGCAACAGGGAGAACATGCAAACTCCATGCAAGCCAGGAATTGAAACCAGAACCTTCTTACTGCAAGGCAACAGCTCTACCACCTGCACCACTGTGCAGGCTATTCGGATTGACATAAATAATTATTTTCCATCCACTTTCTGTACCTTAACTAAAGCTCATAAGCAGGGAGAATCCATCTTCATCAATTAGAAGGTGATGTTAATACTCAATTCTGATTTGTTGCTGAGATCCAACTTGTGATATAACTGACATAATTTAGATGTGACCACTATCAGATTTTATGTACAGTCTACAGCCCTGAAGTGAAACGCCTGCACAGAAGATGATACGATGTCACATGCAACACATTGTTTGCAGAAGGTGTACTCTTCTTTTGCACCTTGTTTTACATTTGCTCTTGTCACATTTCAGTGTCACTAAGTTGGATGAAATGCAACATGACTATTCAGACTTAAGTTGCATTGAAAAACATTGGATCTGAGGTATATATGTAAAAACTGGATTTGGATTTGTGCATATTATGTGTGTTCATACTATCTAAAAAAATATTGCCAAAAATGTCAGATTTGGTCTGCTTTTTCCTGTTATATAAATGTAGCAATACAAATACACACGCTAAAGGAACATTTAATGAGGCTGATCAAACTTAAATACATGTCTTTGGATTTAAGAGAAAGAACCTATAAATGCACTTAAAGAACATCAAAACAAAGTCCAAAAAGACCCCGGCTGGACCAAAAAATAAGCAATAAAAAACATATGTCTATTAACAATTGAATAGAGTTGAATTTGGATAACAAAACTCTACATTGAATGAAATATTGTCTTTCTGTGCCTTTGGTCACAGTGTGAATGTGAAGCAACAATTCACCTGTAGCTCTAAAGACTATTTTTAGATTCGAAAAGTGAAGCAAACCTTGTTCTGTAGTGTAAATTTAAGACATGATCACAATCCGTAAACAGTAACTTTATTACTTGTCATGATTTATCCATATAACTATGTTGTTGCCTATTTAAAATCTATTTCAAGCTGTGCATAAAATGTTATTTTGCTGTTTGTATTTAAACCAGACTGAAATAATATAATTATTTATTTTTTTACACATATTTAACTAAAATATAGGACAGAAAAAAAATGTGTATTTTTTTTTACACCTATACAAGTAAAATATAGGACAGCGCCCAACCTTTAAACAGTGACCTGTGGGGGGAACCAATGCGCTGTCGTTGTGTCTGTCCTGCCCTTACTGAAGAGAAGAAGAAGAGAAGCCACATTGCGCAGGCGTACACCACGTACACCGAAGCATCGAGCTCTCTCGGCTGGATGCTAGCAGGCTAGTGTACCTAAAGTCTGTTATATTTTGGGGCTCTGAGGGGGATAAACACGCAACGGTGGGGAACAAGGGCGACCCCAGCGCCGCTTCGAAATGGCCGGACAACAGTTCCAGTACGATGACAGCGGCAATACGTTTTTCTATTTCCTCACGTCCTTCGTCGGACTTATTGTGATCCCGGCCACATATTACCTGTGGCCCCGGGATCAGAACGCTGGTAAGGCCCGGTGGTTGGCTCTCTGTTATCTTATATCGCTCATTAACCCAGTAACCCTGCCTGGACGAATACTAGATGCTATGGAAACATATCAACTTGTAAAAAAAAAAAAAATACGTTAATTGAGATTTTCTTATTTTCACAGCCAGGAAATATACCATTGTGCAAACAGAAGCCAACACACGTCAGAAATATGATGCACATGTCTTTTTTTTTCTCTGTCTGTTTTGGCATCCAAACACCAGACTTTATAGCTGCTGTTTGGATGTAATCAGGAAGCCGATTCCTTATTTATTAGTAGTAGTGTTGATTTCTCAGCATCTCAAGTTTGTCTTTTTAAAAGTCTTATTCTGGAGTATTCTTATCTTACTCCTGCTATCTGTTTGTAAACAACAGAGATGTTCTGATGTAACCAAATCTGACAAAGTTCATCAGTTTGTTGCTGAGTTGCAGTCCTTGTATATTGATGCCTAAAATGATCCATTCTGTTAAATTAAATCTTACCTGAAAGGAACCTATACCTCTGTGTTTAACATTTCACCTCTTTTTGTTATCTAACTGATGTAGGTCAGGCAGTGTTATCATTCAGATAGTGCTTATGTGCCCATAACCGCTGCCTCTCCATCTTCCTTTCAGAACAACTGCGTCTGAAGAGCCTGAGGAGGGTACATGGCCGGTGCCTGTGGTATCGGCTCAGGCTGATGAAGTCTCAGCAGAGCATCGTCCCGACACTAAAGTGAGTGCAGACAGCTGGGTTTGACCGTTTTTAAGATGAGCTAAAAGCCTGACGCGCTGCAGGACGCCATTTCTGATTGGTTTATGGAAGCATTTTGTAGATCTATGGCCACATTTTGGAGCATTTGGCTCTTCAGATCAATTTACTTGCTTTTGCTGTGAACTTCAGTCACATGTGACAATAACTATGTGGGGAAGAAAATTCCCATACATGAAAATCCAAGCAACAATTACAAGAAGGGAATCTCTGTCTTACATTTGGATCAAACATATTCAGTTCTGGAGTAGAGGTCGATACTTTAACACCTTACTTTTGGAATGCTTAATATTTTGAATCTCTACGTTGGAAACCTCATCACCCAAGGCCCTTAATACAAATTTTCAAAAATTTTAAGAGTGTTCTTTTTCTCTTGTCTGTATAACATCAGATGCTTTTCACTCAGTCAGTTTTAATTTTTTTCTATTTACTTCTAAGCGATGATTTGTTGATATAAAGTCCCCAGTGTATAATATCCTTTGTTGGACTGTGGTGTTGTCTTTTCTTTCTAAAGACCTGCATATGATCGGATGAAGTGTGTTTTTCTATTACTGCCCATCACAGCCACCGAAAGATGAAAAGCCAAGTTCTGAAAATGCCTTTTTGTTCTTTTAAGAAACCATTCCCTCTTATCACGGCCGACCACCTGCTGGAGATTTTTCTTATGCTAAGTGCACATTCTCCACAGCTGGTGACATTTTACTAAGTACCCATTCTATGACTTTTACACTCCACAATTATACAGATATTCTCCCTAATAATGAGTATGTGTGAATGTTGTTCTTTGGTGCTGTTCGCTCAGTGTATCAATATTTTGTGATGTGTGTTAAAAGGTCAGGCGTTACATGGTGCAGGCAGCTCGCCGAGGGGGAATTATCTGAATGACCTTTTATTTAGTTTAATTCTCGTGGTGATGTTTGCTGTTTCTCTAAACATGTTTTGTTTCCTGACATGTCCACTAATGCTCTTCTCCCCATGTTTTCTCAGAGCTGTTTATGTTTAATCTCTGTGAGCTCTCATAGCAGCTTTTCAACAATTTGTCTTCTGCCGCCCACATTACATTCACATCCTGTTTACCCTCTAAAATCTAATATTTGGTTTTTAGGATTTTTGTGGGATACTGATTCAGCCTGCATGTTTCCAAATAGCTTCTCATTACAGTACCACTAGATATAAAATTAATTGAACTGTTGTAGCCGAGTGTTGTATTCAAAATGTTAAAGTTGTACTTTGCATGCCATTAAGCTATGCGGCCCGTTGGATGAAGTCACATTCTCGCAGATGACAGCTTCCAATGTGGTCGCAGAGAGAGTTGGAGACATCGAAAGACATGAGAACAACACGACTAATATCATCATTACTACGTTTTTGCTATTGTGAAGCATTCCTGAGTGCTGATAAAGATTCACGGCATGTTGGTCTGTTTCTTCAAATTGAAAAGTCGCCTCACTTCTCTGCTTACTGTTTCACAATCTTTATAGGAAAACGTTCTGCGTATTTGTGCCATCAGACATCTGAGCTGGTGTAAACTAGTGATCCGTTGTTATGGTAACAGATTCTGGGCATATATTTTCTTACTTTTGCCATTGTCATGGTAACAAGTTCAACATCTATCTGTAAATGACAAAACAATAAGGATGCCAGAACTTTTGTGACCTGCTGCTCAGTAGAAATTAATCGATTGTAATTAGTTTTCTATTTCTATCTTCTGATGACAGATTTCCTCTCTGATGGGAAAATTGCTGCTAGGGATGTTAAGGAGTGACTTTGAGTTGAAAAACCAATTTTTGTAGCAGACCTGTTGAATTCAGAAGCTGTGCTTTTACACATATGTGCTCATTTTGTTTTCTTTGTCACGCTTCAATTTATTATCTGCTAAAACGCGTCTTTATAAGTTCAGAGCAGCTGCTCAGTTTGGTCTCAAGACTGTGTGTTAGCGTTGATCCAGAATGGATCAGTTTACTCCATTAATATTTGGACCAATGAGTGAAAAGGAAAGAGATTGTGAGATCCTTATTTTCCTATTTTCTCAGAAGACGAGAACACATCTCTAGTGGCCAGATTACATTTGTATTATGTGGAGACCCGTTGGGGATTTGCGGTGATCTATAGGATTCTTTTAGCCACCAAAGGAGAATAAGTTATTTATTCCAATATTGACAGGGTGTCACTCAATTGAGTGACAAATAAAATGTCGTGCAGCTTGACTGAAACTGTAAGATTTAGAAGTTCTCACCTAATCCTCTGTCACAATTGTTACTACCCTTTTTCAGCATTTCCCCACTCTAGTTTCCATCCCTCTATCGCGACAGCATGAAATCGGTCAAATAACATAAAAAGAGAACCAGGCTTATTGTTTCTAGGAATAAACAAGGCTTTGATGAGTGATTTGTGTTTGATCCTTTTTTATTTATTTTTTTTTTTTTTATTAGAAAAGTGGCCTTGCTTTTTGGGTGGGCTGTGTTCCTCCTGCTAGCCTACAAGGTGTCCAAGCTGGACAGGGATTACCAGGAGTACAACCCTTATGAAGTCCTCAACTTGGAACCGGTAAATTCCATCCCAACAATTAGTTTGTCCTTTTCACAATCACTTTAATGATTAGAGAGTTATGCAGCATCCAGAAAATCAAACCTAGGTTTGTCTTGAGAAGTGAACATCTCGGTGTGAATTTGTTGGTGTGATTGTGTTCTTGACTCCAGGGTGCGACGGTGCAAGCAATTAAGAAGCAGTATCATCTACTATCGCTCAAGTACCACCCTGACAAAGGTGGCGATGACGTCATGTTTATGAGAATTGCCAAAGCCTATGCTGCGTAAGTGGGTTTTTAAAAAAGTTTTAATCACTTAGTGACTTAGTCAAATCAACATTGTCAGTGTTTTGTATTTGTTGAACATATTCTGTCGTTTGTTTGTTTCTGCAGTTTAACCAATGAACAGTCACGACAGAACTGGGAAATGTACGGTAACCCAGATGGTCCAGGAGGTAAGTTAAAGCTACCTGTGTCGACCCCAACCTTTGTGTTGCTCTGACGATACCCACTACGTTAGAAAACTCCCGGTTGCTGCATTTCCTCCAGAAGTAGTTTTTTTTTTTTTTATGTACAACAAACCCTTTTTATTTTATGCCATACCACAAAATGTGCCGTGAAAATACAGAGCTTTTTAAAACTGAAAATATATGGATTAACTGCCTCTGCCAGCATGACAAAATAAAGGGCAGCTCTTGGCATTAGGTCATTTACTACAAAAACTTTTAATAATAATTGCATAATGTTACATATGAGGTTGAACTGTAAATAAATGAACATTGGCCATAATTTGGTCATTAGTGAAATCCTCAGATAATAGACTGTAACTTTTCCATGCCACTTAAACAAGTACTTATTTATTAACTATATGCAGTATGGTTTCAATGCACTATTGATTCACTTGGATCGTAACATCATTTTCACAATTTGATTAAATTAAGTTAGAGTAAAGTAAAATGTGAATGGCTGACTGCCCAAAATTTGCACATTAACAAAAACAAGCTCAATATTTAACCAATTAAATATTGGGTAATGCTTCTCCATTAACGATGATTCCATGAAAAATGTACTAGACAGACTACAGCTTTAACCTCATAGAGTGTTTTTGAAAATAAACCTGGCAGGAGGTGAAAAAAGCACACAAAAAAACTTTTTTTCTGCTTTGGTCCATCTTCTCTCTCCTCTTCCAGCCACTAGCTTTGGTATCGCCTTGCCTGCCTGGATTGTGGACCAGAAGAACTCCATGCTGGTATAAATACCATGAAACCATGAAATGGCTGACTTTTTTTTTTATTCCATTCATATGAATGTCACACAATGACCTAGACTAACAGAGAGACTTTTTTGTCTCCAGGTGTTGTTGGTCTACGGCCTTGCCTTCATGGTCATCCTTCCTGTAGTTGTGGTAAGCTTTAAGCACAATTTCTTTTTAAGTCAGGTTTTGTACCAGCTATGATGTTCTTCTAATTTACTTTGCTTCATTTTTGCCTGCTTGCTTCAGGGCACATGGTGGTACCGCTCGATCCGATACAGCGGAGACCAGATCCTCATCAGCACAACACAGCTTTTTATGCATTTTATATACAAAACACCAAACATGAACATGAAACGTGAGTTTAATCTCGACTGAAAGTATTTTCACATACATTGTTTTTTTTTTCTTTCTTTTTTTAAACATTTTTGAGGCGCTAGTACTCTGTTAGTAAATCTTTTAACATTTAACTTTAGGCCTGTCATGTAATAACATTTTTATGTCGTCCAGGATTAACGATGGTCCTGACTGCAGCCTGTGAATTTGACCCTCGCAGCAATAAAGAGGCAACCATAAGACCCACAGACAATGTCGAAGTGCCGCAGGTAGAAACACATCTTTTCTCGAGATTCAAAGACAGTCAGGAAAAGTTTTTGGTCTCAGGGTAGAACTTTAGTGTTATTTTTGTTTTAGCTACATGTAAAAGAAATAAACTTTTACTTGCTTTGGTACTTCCTCATGCCTGTTACAATACATGGAGCAACCTGTGTCCCGTCACTTTTTTTTTTGTGTTACTGGTTCCCATTTAAATATTTCCCTTCCTCCCCATGTTCTTGCAATGAACCAAATTACCAATTTGCATATGGAAACAAGAAAGAAAATCATGTTATCATGAATACAACACATTTTCAGTGTGTATTCAGCCAAAAAAACTTCAAACTGGCATTTTAAGGGTTAGAAACAGGAAAGATATGTGGATTTTTGTTTATGACGAGGATTGAAGTTTGTAATGTGATTTATTAAAAAGGAATATTGGAAAATGTGTATTGATCTGATAGTTCTACTGTAATCCATGAAGAATAATGTGAATCTCTGTTGCTCTGAATTTTTGTTCTTCCTGTATCCATGCAATAACACCAACATAAACATCATGTTTGCTTGTTTTGTAATCATTAAAATGATCAATTAAGGGGTTATGAATTGAGGAAATACCTAAATATTCATGTATAGTGGGAAGCGAGACCCCCTCAGAATCTTTTCCCACAATTTAGCTAAGCAAATCTCTACACTTTATTATTTACCTCAAAGAATTTACCTTGGATTCAGCATTTTGTGCCTGTGCATTTGTTGCAGTTGATCCGTGAATTGGGGAATATCAACGTGAAGAAGAAAGAGCCTCCGTTCTGTTATCCGTACAGCTTCAAGGCCAGGGTGTTGGTGCTCTCACATCTGGCCCGCATGGAGGTGTCGGAGAATTTAGAGGACGGTATGACTGATCAGTCGAATTACATTTTAAATCTTCTGTTTGTCCATTGTTGTTCTTTTAAATTCAAACACTCATGAAGATTCTTGTTTGTAGCCTTTGTTTGTGGTGTTGTAGTTTTGAAAATATAATTTTTGATATTTCAAGCATACGTTTATAAAAGTCTCTGGAGTAGCAGAGGTGTTTGAATTTCCTTCAGTTTATCTAAAGCTCAGCAGCTTGTGAGGCTGTTTTAGTTCCTGAAACCCTCAAGACGTCGTTCTCAAACACACAAAAAGAAAAATCTTTAAAAATCCAAGACATGCAGAAATAAGTTGTTCACATGTGATTTATTGTAAAAGTGGTTTGCACTTAGAAAGAATATACGTGTTCTGTGTATTTCTTCACCAGATCAAAGATTTGTGGTGAGGAAGAGTCCAGCTCTTCTTCAGGAGATGATCAACGTTGGCTGTCAGCTCACCATGATGGCTAACAGCAGAGGAGGTACACACAGCGATGGTTGCAACCCGTACTCAGCATCACGGTGCCTCCGTTTCCTTTCTGCTAGAAATAATCTGCGCACACTTGCTTATTCGTCTCTAGGTTTTCCCGCTCCCAGACTGGTGACCATTGAGAATTGTATGAAGCTGACCCAAATGATCGTGCAGGGCCTGCAGGAGACCAAGTCGCCTTTGCTGCAGCTGCCTCATTTCGAAGAGGAGCACCTTCGCTACTGCATTTCTAAGAAGGTAGGCTTTGACACAGGAAAGGAAAAGTTGTTCAAATCTGAGTGATGGGTTGCTTTATTATTATTATTATTTTTTTTAGATTATTTATGATGACGGTAGACAAAATTAGAAGTTATTTTTAGCCTTAAAGTGCAAAACCAAGAGGATTAAATATGATTACTTTAACAACAACAAAATTAGCATCAAAGTAACATCTGTTTATAGCTTATTTCGTAGTTTACTAATTTAGTGTATTTGAGTTATTCATTTAGTATGAAACCCTGAGGAATTGTTCTCTTCCTGTCCTCTGATGCGTCCCTGTGCAGTATAAGGTGCGGACGCTGCAGGACCTGGTGAGTCTGAAGGACTCGGACAGACGCAGCATGTTGCGTTTCCTTGGGGAGGAGAAGTACGACGAGGTCATGGCTGTGCTGGGCAGCTTCCCTCATATCACAATGGGCATCAAGCTGCAGGGTTAGTCCAGACAATTTTTCATCTACATTTATTTCGTGGGAACTTGTCTTCAAAGTGCTTCTGGGTGGAAAATGTGAATTTATAAGTGTAGATCCATTAAGTTTAGCAGCTATTTTTCTTTTTCTTTATGTTTGCTAGTCCTCGATGATGAGGATAGCAGTAACATCACCGCGGGCTCAATCGTCACAGTAACAGTCACCCTAACAAGGAAGCGTATGGCAGTAAGTATTTCATTTGGCGGAATCCTAAGATTTAATAGAAAGAAATGTTTCTTTGTGGTTTGTATGCTACTTCTGGTAACCAGTAGAGGGTGCAGTTTGCTATATTTAAGGCTGTAAAAGTGTCATGCTGTCCTGCTTTTCATTGTTTGCAGGATATGTTTGAGAAGGAGCAGGAAGCATCAATATGTCAGGGAGAGGAGACGGCCAATACAGAGGAAGCAGTAAGGGTAACCCTCCATCTTTGATCTGCAGACGGAAAACGTCAGCGTTTGTTAAAATCCTACCCTAAATAAATGACAACTTTTAATCTTGTCTTAAATTCAGAATCAGGGAGACGCCAATAAAGCCAAAACTAAAGTTTGGCAGAGCAAGAACAAAGGGGCCAAGAAGACAGCCAAGTCCAAGAAGAAGAAATTAACCAAGAAGAAAGCATTGCCTGCTCCCGTTAAAGGCAGGCAGGCTAATGGCAACGTGGCAGGAAATGTAAGCATCCTAAAATCTTGGCTGAATGTGACTCTTTGTAACAATGATGATTGTCTTGTTTCAGTTTATTGAAGTGTTTACAATGTTTCAGGAAATGACAGTTACAACATCAGCTGCAGCATCCGCGGCGAAGGAAGAAGACGACGAAGCTTCGGATAAAGGCAGCGAGTCGGACGAAGGCGAAACCAACAAGGATTCTCCCAGCGAAAGAGACGAAGAGAGCGACAAACAAAGCGACACCGAAGTCGACGAGGGCGGTGGAGACGACGAGGAGGTCAGTGTGACGCTTTTATCGACACTAAATAAGGGAACGGGAGCTTGCCTTCAACTAATTGTCGTTTCATCCAACCTTTCAGGAGTGGGAAGCACTGCAGCAGAGCATCCAGCGGCGAGAGCGGGCGCTGCTGGAAACGAAGTCGAAGGTGACGCACCCCGTCTACAGCCTTTACTTCCCAGAGGAGAAGCAGGAGTGGTGGTGGCTGTACATCGCCGACCGTAGAGATCAGACGCTCGTCTCCATGCCCTACCACGTCTGCACACTAAAAGACTCAGAGGAGGTGAGACCGTGCTTCCGAAAAGGTGTTGTGGAAAGTCAGCGCATTTTCCTCTCACTACTGTTTTCAGTATTAGTGCGGTATTTTCAAAATAAAGTGTGGGAAGCGCAAAATGTGAGTGTCTTATTCTGCAGAGAGAACAAATATGCTAATCACATACCGTTGTTCTTAATATTAAAATTACATATTTGGTTTGAAAATCATTATTTATGGCTGCAATTAATGATTATCTTAGTTATCAATTAATCTATTAATAATTCTGATGATTCGATTATTGGCACATTCTGCAGATTTTTCATTGAAGTCTTTGTTATACAATATGAGAAGTACATTAAAAGATGCAGATAAACAATTTGTTTCTTTTGTTAAATAAGAAAATAAACAATTTGTCTAAAATGCACTCACATACCGTTAACATATCATTCCTTTAGTGAACTCTTGGTCATTTGTCACAAAGGATGCATCTGCAGCAACATTCTAACATTAACATGTGAAAAGCTCAGTTTTTCTGCCCGAGTTAACGTCAAAACAGTGTGGGCTAACCTGTTTGTTGTTTTTAATTAACCGATTAATAATTGGGTAGCAAAAGGAGCCTAATAAGACTTTTTATTTATTTTTATTTATTTTTTTCTTAATTTGCTCAAACTTTCTGATCGGTGCATCTGTAGTTTCTGTTACACCGCACCCATCTACATATCCTCACATCGTGTTGCTAGGCCAGCCTTTGCCCTCAGCATTGTTCCCTCCGAGGAGTTTGTGCATGTTTATCCAGGACAGTTTTCTCCAACAGCAGCCCAGAGTGACAGGAAGGTAAAAGCTTAATGAGGGCTCCGTGTAACTCGGCGCAGCCAGCTGTCGCCTTCATGCATGACGGGTCGCTGGGTACCAATCAATTAGCCTGTCACCTGGATAGTTTCTCCTGTGTTTGCATTGTGGGATTCAAGGCTCTGCGTATGTGGCAGATGTGTTTCCGGCAGCCCCGACTGGCTGCTTCCCCCAAAGCAGACGGGGCTGCTTACAGCAGCTATGTTCGACTTGCTCACGATGATTAACAAAAAGCTTCATTGTGCTGATAATCAGATATGTTTACTGTATGTATTTGCACAAGTTGCTAATCACAGCCAGATGTGATTAGGGCTTGACTATAATGTTTATAGTCAAGCCCTGTCATCACCATGAGTTGGTTAATTTCTGACTACACACGCCGCTGCCCCCTCCTTTTAGAAGACCATTTGTAAGATGAGCTTTTACAGCGGAGCCATCTTTCTCTCTCTAAATGACAGCAATGCAGTGGTTTTATGGAAACTTCATTTAAAAACTGTTCAGAGTCAGTTTGCTGCAGCCTTGTGCAAAATCACAGTTCATGGTAAATTACAATCTTAAAGCAATATTTTTCTTTCTGAGTTGACAACAGGAACACGTCCAGTTGGAAGCAAACACTTTAGGCGGATTGCTTTTGAAAAGACGACCATCAAAATAGGAACTCGGTTGGAAACGCACTCACTCTAAGTACAGTTGCCAACAGCCTGTGGGTTATAAGTCCTCTGTATATTTTCTTAATGGAAAGGATTAGAAGAAGTAGCTGGATAATATGGAGCTTTAAACATAAAAACAGCAAACACTGACATTGTTGCTGACCTGATCTTACACCTAAGTAGTCCAGATTAGCCTAGCCCAGTTAATCCGACACCGGTGACAGATCACTGGCTTAACTACAGGTTTATCAACAGATAATGGAGAGGAAGAACCCAGTAAAGAGGTGAGGGGAGTGTCCTGGACCAAATTTGGCTCCATCACTTGCCAACAAGTTGGATTTGCATGTTCTTTGGATTGTGACCAGTAGTTAAAGGAAAATAACATCTTAGCTGCCCCGTTATAAAAGCAGAGGTTAACAATGTTGGTTAGCCTCGCTTCAGGTAGTCTCAACAGTGTAGATTTGAAATTCCATCAAGTCATCCATGACACCGGCGTTTTGGAGATTATTTACAGTTTTAAATATTGGATTATTTTTGCACTTAATCTGAGATTCTGTGTTTATCTTGAAGTGCCCCACTTAACCTATAATTTAAAGTTTTTTTTTAATTATGTGACAGATTTAAGTTGAATGAGTTTTTGTTTTGTTTTGGTAAATAACATTTTGGACATTTGCAATGAGGTTTGATTTATTTTGAAGAGTTAAGATCAGATTTTAGAATCCATTTAGTCAACGATCACATCTGTTACTGCTTAGACACGGTTCTTCGCTAAAGTGTCTTTAGACTCATATGTCTGCTTTGGGAGAGCAATAGTTATTTGAAAATTGACCAGTATTCAGTTCACTTAAATGTGTTTCAACCTTTGTTTCTTCTTTTGTTTTTGTTTTTCAGGTGGAGCTAAAGTTTCCAGCCCCATCCAAAGCAGGCAACTACCAGTACTCAGTCATCCTCCGTTCTGATTCCTACCTGGGTCTGGATCAGTTCAAACCACTTAAGGTGATCAGATGTTTATTCAACATTATTATTACAACAAAAACTACATCATTTTTCTGGTATTGAATATTCTGTCAAAGTGCTGCAAAAAAGTGTTGCCTATGGGTAAAGCACATAATTAGCAAATTATAATTAATCAAAAATTACCAACAAATTACAACTTTGTCAGTATTTGAATATTACTGGCTGTGCAGATTATTTGGATTCTGGCTGGACGAGCAAACAAACTAGAATTAGTCTCTACACACTTCTGTGGGTGCATGTTTCTCTTTATCGTCTCGGCAACATCAGTATGTTTATTGTTGAACTATTTCTAAGGGCCTCGTTAGATAAGAAAGCTGGTTTCCTGTATTTTTTTTTATTTTATTTTAAAAGCTGTCTTTTTTTTTTGTCTGCGTGTGTTTTCTTTAGCTGGAGGTCCACGAGGCGAAGGCCATGCTGGACAACCACCCGCAGTGGGACATCCCCGACACGGAGGAGGAGGATGAAGAGCAGGAGGACAGCGACGGCATCGAGGAGAGTGACGACGAAGACGAGGACAACGACTGACGGGGCGGACGTGAACGCATCTGGGCCGTCCCGCGGAGCGACCGCTGATCCACTAGTGACGAGGAGAAGCCGTGCCTGCCATAAACAAGAACACACGAATGAATAAATCACTGAGGAGAATTTCTACACTCAGAACCCGCAACCATTTTACTTTTACAATGTCATAAACTGTGACCCCCGAGGTCCTGCTCCCATCTACCCCCTTTCTATAGAGACTTTGTGTTTCATCGTCCGCTGCAGGCGGACGTTTCTGTGAATACTAACAGGCCTGAGTGGGTGAGCAAGTGAGTGTGTGTGCTGTGTAAAGTGTATGTGTTTGTACAGGTATGAGAGACAAAAAAAAAACAAAAAACTTTGGACTAAAGGACCTATTATTATTAAATGGGTTCTTTTCCTCGAGGCGGATAAATAACAGCTGCATCCATTTGCAAAACTAACAGAAACAAACGAACTCTGTAAGGACATCGTCCCTCTCTCGGTTTAAAATCCTTCTGCGCCGATATTTTCCACACCTATGAAACTTTTTGTTGTACACTTCATCTGCAGAAGCATATATTAAAAGAAGCATTTTCTCTTTTGAGTGCAGGGGTTGCACAAGTTTTTATTTTTGCTTTTTTTCTTTCTTCCCAGTATCACAATTGTATTTCATTTGTACTTTTTTTTTAATGAATTTGTATGTTGGTTCTAAACGAGTCAAATGAAATAACTTGCAGTGTTAGAGACCTATATTTTTCTCCATTTGTCACATGAGGAAGTAGAAATGCTTCAGTCAAGCAGTCAGGGTTCAGCAGGTCATATGCTTAAAATTTGACTCTCTCCCCTCTATTAAGTGCATCAAAACAAAGATTTCACATTCATGCTGCACTTTTTGTTTGACTGCAATAAAAATCTGAAAGCTTAGAGTGAAATGGTTTGCAAAAATGGGGATAATCTTGGAATTCTTTTGTCTGTATGCTTCGAAACTACTACCTCTATCAAAGTACCTTTTTTTTTTTTTTTTTCTTATTGGTATGAACCATAAAAACCGTGATCGGTGCATAAAAAAATGAATGGTTTCAGCCATTTGAATTGACTAAGATGGTGATCTTTACTCCTGGCTTTTTGGAGTCATGCATTACTTTGATTTCCTCTTGTTTTCTTTCCACAGTTGTAGCACATTCCAGTGTAAGTCATTGTCCTATAAAGGCCTTATGAATACATGTGCTGAATCACAGCATACACATCTTCTGGCGGTTGCTCTGAGCAGATCGGATTTTATTTTCCCTGTAAAAAGCAAAACATCTGAATTGTTTATTTAGAGTAAAATATAGCTCCACATTGTTGGGGCTACATATCACTCACCTTGTCATGAGGAGTTGGTTATTTTCCTTTTTTTTTTGTGAAATATTTAGAGGTTTGAATGTGATGTTTCTACCACACACACAACTGAACAAATGGTTTTTGGAATTTAATTTACTTTCATACTAAATATAATTTTTCTTACCGTAAAGCAGAACCAGCTTATTTTTGACTCTTGTTTTTAGACCTGAGGATTGCAAAGCAAATGGAGCTGTCTTTCATCCAAAGTTTTCTTTTTTATTCCTTTGTCGCAGTTAAGGAGCTACAGCATGTATTCAGACTTGTGTTTTCATCTTTATTTGTAGATGTTTTAAGAAAAATCTGAGCTTCTTAATGCAGTTTTGTAACTCTGCAGTTTTAGTTCTTACAGTCTTTCACTAAGAAAATCTGTACATTTGCTTGTTTTGTTGTTTTTTTTCCAGAGTGCATTTTGATTTTGTCATGTTAAGCGTAAGAGATCTCAATTTCTGAATATTCAAGGCCATGCTTCGTCACTAGACCACAGGCGCTTAGACAATTCCCCATTTTGTTACAGGTCAGAGCAGGTGTAAACCAAAAGATACTCTTCCCTCTGCAACAGAATGTAGCATTGGTGAATTGGGCTGCGTGGGAGGAAATTTAAACAAAACCCTGCATTGAGGCTCCACCGTCCCTCCCACAACCAACCGCATCCAGGTGACTGGCCCACAGGCCGCCTCAGTTTGGACAAGCGACTACCCAAATGACTATTGATCTGCCACTTTTGTTTACAAAGAAGCTGTCATTGTAAATGGGGGGGGGGATAAAATATATATATATATATTATTTGTATTTAAAATCATTTCAAATAAAAACTTTTAATTGAGTTTGCTTGTGATCTGGTCTTTACAATTGTTCCTTATGTAAGAAAATATTCCTTGCGCTGTTGATCTACCGGACTTGTCATGGTGTACAGTTGGAGATTAGGTTTAAAATATCATGGCAGGGTCACCAAATGTTCATTAAAACAGATTAGTACCTGTTTAAATCATAATTTTCCCTTCCACTCAACATTCCAACAACAGTTTGTTGAAATGTTGAGTGGAACTTTAGGAACGAGGAGAGTGTCAATGTATTTCTGAATGGGAGCTGTCCAGGCAGTATTTTGATTACCTAATACTCATAACTCTAGAAAGACAGAGATTTAATTATTAACTATATTCCATAATCCACAATCAACCCAAAAATAAAGGCTCAATCTCTTTGTGTCTAATAACTTAGAGTCACTCTTTGAATTTAATTACTGAAATTCATTTATGGTTGATATTTAATTCATTATGTCTCACATGTGGGGAAATAAAATGGGACCTCAACGGCTTTGCAGGTGTGGGAATTCCCTCTCGGTACATTTTGCAAATTTATACGTGGGTTTTTAAAGATAAAACAATTTGGTTGAGATTTCCTTTTTAGATAATAACTCGGTGTCTGTCCATGAAGGGCATTCTGTAACGATAAAATGGAAATTATGCTGCTGCTGACCCATATTAACCTTCAGCCACTTCAATTCAGCCACTTAAAACTCTGAAGCACTTCAGTTACATTGCATTGTTTTCTGGGAAGGTGAAAACGACGATGCAGCTTTTGAGCAAGATAGGAAAATCAGCCACGCCAAAATCTCCCCATAAACGATCGTTTTACACTTATCAACCTGCGTCCAGGTGAGACCAACTCTGGTCAACGCTTTCGCATTCCGTGTTTTCTTTATTTGTAGAAAGGTGACATTGCGGTTCGTTTCCCGCCCACACAGAGTCCGGTCCGGCTTTCAGCAGCTTTCCTGCCGCATCTGCAGAGGACGAGAACCCGGGCTCATCCAGCCAGGCAGACCGGGAGCCCTGGGCTCTTTTTGCGGCTCCTGCTGCTCCATGCTCCGGCTAACTGCCCCTCACCCAACCGGCCTGCGGTGCGCTGCCTCGGAAGCCTCGACCATAATCAACCACATGGTGAAAGGTGAATAAAAATAGCATAGTAGAACCAAAGCCATGATGCATTTTTGTTTACATCGACGGACACGCTGCATGGAATGTAAATTAATTGCATTAAGAAACATGTAAGGGGAATATAACTTACTTTGTTATCTTTTTTTATTCTCGTGTGTATTTATTAGACTGACTGAAGTCATCGTTTTCAATCATCCGAGCTTCTGATTAACGTGTGCACTGCAGCGTGCAAAGTAATTTAAAGACATTATATTCAACGCAATACTATGTTATTTTTTTTTTAAATCCAGGCAATTGATTTTACATATCTATGTGAACAATTCTAATTTTGTTAAGTCATGTGCAGGGCTATTCAAGTACTTGCAGATGGACATAATTGGTTTTCAATGCTTTAAGTCCATTCAGTATAAATGCAAAGTATAGTCTTTTCAAAATACGAGTTGACGTTTGCATAATTTCAGTACACAGCACCCTCCCACAATCACAGCAAAGAACTGAGGGAAGATCATTTTAATAAATATTTTTAAATTACATTATTTTACCAGGCTTCTGTAAAATACATTTTTATAAAAATATTTTTTTTATTTATTTTACCAGTAAAATAAATATTGGTAAAATATATATATTTCTAATCATTAGACTGAAAATCTAATAATTTCTAATGACCAATAAATAATTAGATTTCTTGTGAGTGATTGAACCTTTCAGCTTCTGACCAACAAAAAACAGCCTAAAACCTCATTAGACAGTATATGCACACTTATTTTCAACTGATATGTGGTTGTTAGGCTTGTTTGTCAGATTAACAACCCTTATGCTGCATAAACAATTTCCAACAAGTCCATATTTCTGTATTCAGTTTTATTGCAATATTCCAGTCTTAAATGTTATGTTTTTATTAGGAGACAGTGATGCACGTAGGTAGGGAGTAGGTGATTGAACAGCCAATAGCTGCCTTACTTAACAAGAAGTAGGAGATTGTGCCTGTGAAGCCCTTCAATGCAAAACAATGATGATCACTGTGTTTTTTTCTCTGCAGATGGTAGAAGTAGAGTGACTTCAAGCAGCACTTTAAAAAGCACTCCATTCGAAAGTCACCGGTATGCTTTCTTAATTTAGTCAAAAATGATTCAATTCCATTCAGTTTATTTATGAAGCGCCGATTCTCAACAAATGTCATCTTGAGGCACTTTACGAAAAAAGTCACTTCAATTCAACCACACAAACATTCCATTTGATCTTGTCAAACAGTGCATTAAGTTCAGTTCACGATTCAAATTAGTTTAAACATGTTTCTATCCAAGGAATCCCAGCAGAGTGCACTGAGTCACTGACTTCCAGCATTCTCTCCACCTGGACAAGCATGTCGTGATATTAGACAAACACTTACACTCGAATGTACTTTGAGTGTCAAAATGTTAAGCTAACGTTGTGGGGTATGCTAACCTTAGCATTCCAAATTCAGTAGCAAAATCTATCAGCGCAGAACAGAGTGGAGCAAAATTAAATTAGAACTCACTGTTACATTGTTAGAAAACTGTGGTTAAATGGAAATGTGTTTATTCAGAAAACATAATTACACTATTATCTCTGACTGCTATTTAAATCAGCTAATTCCACAAAATATTTTTTTCATGATAATATAGTTTTCCATTCTCTTTTATCTAACTTTATTAGGTGATAATGCCTGACGCTTTTGTGTTAATGCGTATATAGAAGTTTTATGTAATTATGTCCTGTGATTAAACAAGTTGGAGCTCTTTGAACATTTGAACAACAGTAATGACAGAAATCCAATTTAACCCTGAAGAAAGACAGAAGAAGCTAAAATTGCAAAGGATTACCCTTAAAGTGCTCCAAGGATGATAAAGCCCAGGCCTCGGTAAAATAAATAATAATTAGCAGAAAGTAAGATTTGCTTACAGCATGGGATTTTGGCTTCATATTTCCCCTGATTTACTCATTCCCATCCCTGATTGCTTTTGTTCTGTCATATAAAAAGGAGACTAAAGCTTTGCTTGTTAATTTTAACCAGCTCCCTGGATGCCAAATTCCATTCACTTTTTTTGTCCTAACGACACATTGTTTCCGACACGTTGTCTACCATTAGCCTCCCGTGTGTTTGTGACCTCTGAACACATGCTGTTATAGTAACTTCTTTCCCATCTTTCATTCTCATTGTTTTTATTTGTCCATGTTCTGTCCTTCATCTTTTTATTTGATGTTAAACTAAATAAAACACAAAGGAGTGAAAGGTTTTAAAATTAATTTGTAGAAGCCGTAATGAATTGTTATTGTTTCCTCCGTCATTTATTCAGTGTGATGAGCATCGTCCTTCCCCGGTGGACTGTGAGGGTATGAGACTGCGCGGTGGCCGTGATTTCACTACCGCTGACTCCAACCAGGAATTGGCCCGTCCGCCTCCTTCACCTCCCGTGACCTGGCTGCCTCCCGGCGTCCTCGGCAAGGGTGTTCGTTTGCGACTGCGTCTAGATCGCCATGATCACCGGGGGCGGGGCTGCTGGCACCTAGTTGACCTGGAGGCAGAGTCAGAGCCGCTCGGGAAGAGACTGAGAAGCCCAGACCCTGAGGCCTGCATACAAAGTAAGGAGATTGCATCAATACAGCAGCAAAGTGATAAAAAACATCTTTATTTTTTATCACTTTGACTTAATTTAATGCATGTTCCTGTTTATGCGTGTATTTATTCACACATTCTTGAGTGACTTTTGGAGCAGGGTCTGATTTAATTGACTGCTGTCATAGCAACGCCCTGCCTTTGCTGTGAATACAATTCAGGGGGGGGGCAATGGGAGCCTGCTGCAACATTACGCTGATTAGAAAGCACAAAAAAAAAAAAAAAAAAAAAAATCAGTTTTGTATTCATTTAAGAGTGGGAATTTGAGAGTTGAAATTCAGCTACATAAATTATAGACTTTTATTTTGAAGTGTTTATGAGTGGGAGCATAATTAAACTTTAGTTACATATGTGTGAGAGTGTGTGAAATTCGGTGAACCATTTGCATGCGCTATTTCCTTTTCCTTCATGTAGGTGCAGAAAGATGTTAATCTCTTTTCCCTGAAGCCAGTGATTAAGTTATGATAATAACTGTTGATGCATTGCTGTGACTGTGACACCAACGGCTTCCTGACATCTCTTCTAACTCTCCGATTTGCTAAAACAAACCAATCTCCTTTAATTGTGAAAATAAAAGATTGGCGTAAAGGTTCACCAATCTCTTTAATTGCCTAATTACCCACAAACAAATTAGTCTTTGGTCCTGTGATGCATAGTGCAAGGTCACAGCTCAGAGATGCACATTTTATTTGCTTTTGCAAAAGCACCGCTGTTGTTGCTCATCGTTAATGAGCTCTCTCCTCTCATATTAGCCCATTTTTAACTAGAAGATGATTATCTGTTCTCGCCCGGTCTGCCTCCATGTGTAATGTGACGTGCTGGAATGGGGCAGGACTGATTGAGGTTTGATGTTAGGATCTCAGTGGGTAATTACTATCCTGATTAATGGATGTTCTCGCTGCGCACACACACACTCACAGGCCTCCTACGGTATCAGTCAGCGGAGAATTGGCATGCAGGCCATTTTCCTGTAAAGACAGTCAGGAGTTTAAGTCTAAACCATGTATTTTATTGTCATCAATTTTGGTGGTAGAGCAGCTTGAGAGCTGGAGTGTTTATGAATGATGCAGTGGGTAATGTCCTTCTTTAGTGCCCCACACAGCCACACTCACCCCCCACCACTACACTACTCATCACCAAATATACACATACACTCACATTGATCAATTTTGATAGACATTTAGACATTTTCAGAAACTGATTATTAAAATTAAGTTTTCCTAAGTCTCACGCAGTGTTTAAAGAAGCCCCGTCTAACAGAGTAGACATAGACTGCTATGTTTACTCTATGCCATAGAGTAGACATAGGAACGTTTGCCTGAGTTATTCAGAATTTAACTTCTTTTATTGAGAATTTACATTTAAATGTAAACAACATCATCAGTTAGAAAGAAGAGACTGACATTTGCAGCCTGTAAGACAAAATAACAATTGTGGAACTTGTTTTCTTCTCTGCAGGTGAACTACAAAGCCTTGCCTGAGGTGTTATTTTCCCCTTTGTGAATCTTTGCTTGCATTTTTTTTATTATAAATACAACAATATCAGCATGCGGTAGTTAAAACAAAAGCAGAAGAAGTCTGCAAACAAATGGAAGAAAGTGAGCTGTGGTGGCAGCGGGATTTCTTTTTTTTTATCCAAAGCAATACAATCTTGAGAGGTTTCTGTTGTAATCATTTGATGTTTACAGGGAAAACTGACCTTTAACCTGACCTTTCCAAAAAAAGCTTTAAAATGTTAGCTAAGACTCCTAAAAACTCTCTAGAAAAAAGGATTTAATTCTTTGTGAATAAAGCTGAGATTTCAGTTTGCAACCCAAGCGCCTTGGAGCACAAAACACGGCACGGTTTCAATCCCTTGTAAAGGCAAGAAACACCCCTGCAGCAACTGTAATTACATTATAGCTACATACACACACGCGCGCTCCCAAACACACACCCGTCACTTTGAGCTTAGCACGTCTGCCGGCTGCCACGGGTTGTTAGAGGCGTGTTGCTATGGCTACTGAAAGGGGACACACAGGAAGAAGGGGTTAGAGGAGAGGTGAAGAAAAAGAAGGGGTGGGGGTATTTGGGTTGGAGAGGGCGGAGATAGTGGGTGGGGGGGGGGTAGTCTGAGACTGAGAAAAAGAAAGAGAGAAGGGCTTGTGGAGTTGCCGGTGTCTTGACAGCAGTGAGCGAGCGAGCAGCTGGGAACAAGCGGAGCTGTCAGGGGAGTATCCGGAAACCTGCAGCTGGTGGGAAGCGTCACTCGGAGTCCGGAATTACTAGACAGCTGTGCGCGCGGTAGGTAAGGCTCAGGATGATTCAGGGTCAGCTTAAAGCCTTTGTTTTTGTCTGTTTCAGTCAGCGAAAAAGAAAAGGGAAAACAATTTGGCACCACTTAATGTGATCCGTCTGTTTCTGTCACTCTCTGTCTGTTTATGCAATGACAAATGCTGTACGGGTTTCACATTTTATTTGCGGTGTAATCTAGATAGCTTTGGCATTTATGCAGAAACAAACATACACACAAAAAAAAATGCTTTTTTTGCCTCAGTGGAGCCAGAGTTGAAATTGAAAGAATATTTCAGATTATTCATCAGGTTTTATGAACACAGAAGAGGTGCTGCAATCTAACAGCAATAGCTACTGAAATGAATGGCACTGAGACAA
This sequence comes from Girardinus metallicus, assembly GCA_903067095.1. NCBI lineage: Eukaryota > Metazoa > Chordata > Actinopteri > Cyprinodontiformes > Poeciliidae > Girardinus > Girardinus metallicus. Next base: position 29,848 of record CAEGAE010080516.1, on the reverse strand, counting down.
GCACTCAAATCTACTGACAGCACACTTCATTGATTGGTAAATTGTGTGGGTGCTGCGGGTGTATGTGCTTTGCATTTATTTCCTGTGTTTTGTAAGAGTGTTCTGTGTGTGTGCGTGTGTTTATGTGTGCACGGCTTTGTCTGTCTCTTGCAGAGCAGTAATGATATTTATTGCAATCTTTGCAGCTGGAGAGGGGGAGGGGTGTGGTTGAGTACAAAGCTTTATGTGGCTTTGTTTCTACTATTTCCTATCATTTCTCTTTGCGTGTTTATGAAAGCGTGTTAGTGTGTGTGTGCGGAGGTTCAAGTCGCATGTCTAGGTGCGATAAACAGGCTCTCACTCATTACTTTCAGTTTATGCTAAGGAGCATCTCGCTCTTTTCCAGGTCGGATGAATACCCTGTCTGCCGGCTTGGAGATGCAAACTTCAACCCTGGAAGCCCAGTTCATAGTGGCACCCCAGGCTAAAGTAACTGGCCGGAAGAGAGGACGGCCTCCTATTCGGAAGCTGGACTTCCAGAGCCACTATGTGGACTCTTTATCGCCCTTGAAGGTCCCAAAGAAGAGAGGAAGGAAACCCGGCTTTAAGGTAAATTAACAGCATGTTTGTTTGAATTACCGCTGTTGGAATTATCATTTTTCTTTCTTTGAGAGTTAAACATTTGTTTCTCAAGCTGTGGGCAAATACCACTGCGGTTATTTGTGTATCTACACAGGATGTAACTATGTAAAGAATCTGTGTTCTTCACTGTGCAAAGGCTATCCCTCTCAGAGGCTACACGATAAATAACTGAACATTAAGAAACTGTTAAGCAATGTGTGGTTTTTTGTAATAAAGTAGGTTCACTGAGAAAAGTATACATTAGTTTTCAGAAAATATGTTGAAGCAAGCTGTTTTACAACTGAATCCCTGAAAGATTGATCTACAAATATCTTGAAATATACTGAAATTAATTATCTCTGAATGTAGCTAGTAAAAGTCCCAGATTCATACTCTCAGAACAAAATAATATGGCATAAACAAATTAAAACATTGTTCATTTCTGTCCTAAAGACAGAAATGAACGGCCGTTTTATGGCCTGCATAATCATTGTTAACTGTCCGGCATTCAGTGACATGCTCCACAATGAAGGTAAACCACAAAATGTCAATGCTGTGTGTTAATGGAGTGCCGCATGCAAGCATGTTAATGGAAAGTTTAGTGGAAGGAAGCATTCAGTTGAAATATCTGCCACTTTTGTTTGTGTTGAAGTCTTCATGAAGTAAAAAAGTAATGCCTAAATTCTCATATATGAAACTTTTAGGTCAGGCTTGCACATTTTGCACAATTCACCTGTAATTATAAAGCATGTTGAAGTGCAATGTTGGTACAGTAGAGAAGAACTGAGGAGAGAGCCCTTCTGCACAGAGGACTTCCTCTTGATTTAAAACCATTGTTAAATAAGATCATGATCAAATTCATTTGTAATCACAGCACATCCAGAATATCAGTACATTACATCAGATTTTCACATGCAGAACAATTTCTGGGGCATGTAAACCAGATTAATCAAAAATTTAAATACATTTTCTACCCTGTGCCCCACTTTGGTGCTTTTGATCTAAAATCAAAAATATATGTATTTTTGTATTCCTGAGTCTTAAATAGAATTCATAAACAAATAACAAAAGAACTTTTCTGTGATTGATTTCCGTTTGTTAACTTTGGTGAAAAATAAGGAACTGACTTTGAAGATGGAGATAACTTTAGAGCATAGTTCTCAACAACTGATAGCATTATCTTCAGTATATAATTTTTTACAGATGCTTGGACTTTGCTTCCTCGCATAATCTTTGTTGATCTTGACTTAAAAGTTATGCTGTTTAAACATGACTAGTTGTAGCTCTGATTTGTAGTACATTTTCACTAAAAAGTTTTTGTCTTGATGTTTGCTAACATGGCAACCTAGCAACAGAGGTATCTCAGTCATACTTATGTTCACAAACCTTTTGACTTGAAAGTCTGTAATAATATGTAATAACATCTGCAATACTTTAATACTGTAATACATCTTTATGCTACTTTTTTGAATAGAAAACTTAAATTAAATAATAATTGTTACATACTAGTCCCACCGTCCTTTAACTTTGGGTCGGTCCATCTCTATTTATCCTGTGAGCCACAATGTGATTTGTTTTCGAAAGTTTCTTTGTCATCATAAAGTCTCTTCTGTCAGCTTATTTCATTAAGAGCTTATTATAGAGCTCCATCTTTTCTATTTTCTGGGAATTAGAACACAGTAGAAAACCTGGCACAAAATCATGTCATTTAGATGAAAAGCAGAATATTTTTTACATATATGCGTTCCTGCAGGAAAAAACAGCCTGTCGTCAACCTCCTGTCATCAACCTGTTTTAGTGACATGAAAACACGTGCAGACACTGATTAGTCTGTCTGTAGAAATGAAGCTTCCTTAAACAGAATCTTAGGGAGTATTTTTGTGGCTAAATCTACTGACAAACTCAGAATAGGTTAAGTAGTGCAGCCAAGATTAAAAAAACCAAAAAATCTGGAGATTGGATTTGTAGTTTTTTACAACAAAAGTAGTAGACATGCCTTAATAAAGAGCAAGTATTTGTTTGAATGGAAAGCATTCAATTCCTTGGATTGCATACCTCTTATGACCTAGACTGATTAAAGACCTGATCAGTGGGACAGTGAAACTGCCTCAGTGGTAAGCTACAACAAACATTTTCCTAACAAGCAATCTCATAGTAATTTACAGAGCTGTGGGTGACAATGTTTCGCTGTACTGCATTTCAGTGTAGAAATCCAGCTGCAGACAAGATAGACAAGAGGGCCCAGAAGAAATAAGTGATGTGAACCGAAACAGTCATTGGGGGGGAATCCTCTGTTCAGGATTTGTTTCCCAGCCGCTGAAAGAACATTTTGAGCTGCTGTCATAAACCGACGTGTATGGCAACATCAAAAGCAGCATTGTCTTAGTGGATTGTGGAGCCAACAGACGAAGTGCAAAAACTAGATTACATTTTAAATCAGCAGCTGCTTCATCTTTAGAGGCTAGTTTTGAGGTGCTGCTACATTATACCCTAGGTGTTTGTACATTATTATGTGTTCTGTGTAGAAGTAAAGACAGTCATTTTCATTCATCCAGTCTGCTCTATTTTGTTCTTCAGAAAACCATAGAATCTATAGAAAAGCAGAATTAATTTCCAAACGTGTACGTGTGTCTACCTGTGCAGCTGAAGCCCAGGATGGTGGTGTCCTCACTCGCCAACTCTCCTCCTAACAGCACACCAGAACCTGAGATGGGGTCTATTCCACAAGACGCTGCTATCGTCCCCCACTCTGCCACACCACAGGTCCTAACAGGTACACCCACTCTTATATACAATACACAAACATTGTGCCTTTAAGCTTTTCAGCACAAACAGGTCTGACCTACTTTTTTTTACATTTATTACACACATGGAGCTCTCAATACTCTTTCTTTCCTTCATCTTTTCCCTATGCTGATAGGAACTCTAATTGGGATAAATGCATCCATCTTTTACGCAAACGTCATCTGTCTGCTTTGATCTGTAAAGGCATGAGTGCCTGGCTGTCTGATTACAAATAAATTCAAATGCACCCATGTTCTTGTTGGCATAATTTAATTTAAACACAACCTTCAAACACAAGTATGTACTCTGCTTTTCCATTAAGTCATTTAAAGTAGATTTGAGTTTTTTTCAATTATAACTGACAAACAGGAAATTCTAATTTCATAAATCCATCTGTGTTTTTGTGTCCCTTTTTATAAAAAAAAACCTATTTGAATATTTCCTTGGGTATATTTGACATTAGAGGGGGAATAGCATGTTTTGAGGACTGGCCTTTGGCTCTTCGTGTTTGATGTCAGTGTACACTTCCTGAGAAAAAGCACACATGTGCAAAAAAAGCTCATGCATGAATCAGTAAGCTCCCTGAGGTGTCACCCAGATACATATGTAAATCATGTGTGTGGATAAATAGAGAAGCTCTTTACTTGTACTTTCAGATGCAATTTGTAGAAAACACATACAATTGTGAATTGTTCATCCTGTAATAAAAAGGATTTTGATATTTTTCTGTTTCATTAAAGTATTTAGCAATTGCCAGTAAATAGACGCCAGTTCTGTTCTTTGTGTGTACAGTATAAATATGAGAAGTGTGCGTGTGTTAGTACATAATCTTCCATATTCATTCTCACAGATCTTATCTCATAATTGATTTTTCTGAATACAATAAAATACGTTTGACCTTTGCCGGAGCATGCTGTTGAGGTAATCCAGACGCGTCTCTCTGGAGTGTTTCCCGTCTTATAAATCCGCCGTCTGGCAAATCCATAACTGCCTCGCTCAGGCAAAACCAGAAGGCATCTGCATTATCGACAAGCCGAAAATTGGTCGACACAAAGGAAACAAATACAGAGGATTTACTGACTGTGGCTCTTTCATTTTATATCCAAACAAAGAATGGGCTGTGATAGCGGCCCTGAAGATTAGTTCTTTATTTTTATATTTGCAAATTAAAGGGTTTTGTATGGGGAAAAGAAAAAAACTGCTGCCTGATGTTGTAGAAAGGAAAGTAAGATAATTATATTTTAGACAGAGATGGAACTCTGTACAGAAGTACAATGGCAAAACAATATTCAAAGATGTTTGAGATAAAGAAATAGACAGATTTTTTGTATAAAAAAGCCATACAATAAATTTATTTGGTCATGCATATTTGTACACAAAGGAAATTACAAAAACACGATTTTTGTATCTTTTTCTATTCCCCAGAACTATCACTGCCCCGCAAAATTGAATTAAGTCTGATATTTAATTGAAGAAAAAAAACTTGTAGGAAGTCTTCTCTATTCTGATTTTTCATGTCCCTTTGAGAACTTCAATCATCTGCTGTTCAGAATAACAGTCCTGCTCAGTCTGTTGAAGGGGTCTTTAGTCTTTATTCTTCTTTATTCATTTTTATTATTATATAAACCGAACATGAACATGTGTTAAAACATGTCTGCCAAAAACAAACAAAAAACTAGCTTTTTCAATTTCTAGAAGAAAATTGGCACATATACACTGACTCAATAGTAACCTTTGCAAGACTTGAGAATGAGATTTGTTCTGAGATGTGAGCACAGATCAAGGTCAGTAACCCAAATTAGTGATTTGGTTCAATTTATTATTTGTTTTTTGTTTTTTCCCCAGTTGACTTATTTACACACATTGGGATTTAAATTAAGTTTCTCCTGCTAAGTTTTTTTCTTCTGTTTTCCAGGTTAGTTCATTTTAAAATAACTAAAAGACAACATTACTAAATAAGTTAAATATTGATTCTAAATAAGTTTGCAACTTCCTGTTTTCCTTCTCTCAGCAGACACACCCCTGCCTGATGATTTCGTCTGTGACCCGCCTGCAGACAAGCGCTACACCATAGATCTGAGTGACTCCGCGTTCAACATCATGGCATCGCAGTACCAAACTAAGCCTTCTTATATTTACCGTAGCAACAGCTGCTCCGCTCCAATAGGTTTATGCAGACAGGTTTCCAGTCCGGCGACTTTTCAGGATGGAAATAGAACCGGTGAGACAACTTAGGCTGCTAATGGGTTTTTAAAAGCTCATTAGGAGTTTTATTGACTCTTTTAGAGTGTTTTGAAGAAATAATAAATAATTATTGTTTTATTTATTCTTTCAGCTGTACATGTGTTATAAACCATTAATAAACAGTAACAAAGCATTTGATAAAGGGTAGAGTAGCGATTTTCTTTTTCCGTTATCCACTTGCAATTGTGAAGTTTATCTAGATTACGTCATCAAACACATTTTATTAATTTTCTACAAAGATTTTCCAGACTAATTACTAAACAATTTAAGCATTTGTGCATCATTTTTAAAGTCTCATAGTTAACGGGGACCTGTATTTATTTTGAATTCTGTGGCATTGTTGCTCTGTCTTGAAATGTCACTCTTTTTATGTCACTTTTTTTTATTTCAAAAGGTGAAATGCAAAACAGAACCAACTCTCACTAGTAAATGTGAAATAGCTTTTGCCTTTCTTTATTCTTCTATTTAAACATGTGACACATTGCATGTCTCTTTCACTTCTGTCTAGCTCTTGAAGTGTATTAAATCACAGTTCAACTTCCTTCCTGTCACTTGCAGTCAAAGTTGCTTCCTTTGTTCAAAATGTGCTTCATTTTAGATTTCCTTATTCATGTTAAAGATTATTTAAAAGAAAATCTGAGAAATTTTAAGACTCACATTTGACTAGAATGTACTTTGTTTATCTTCTCCAAAAAACATATGTGCTTTTAGTGTTTTCATGATACTTAGGCCCATCATTTCTTTTGTGTCCTCCATGTTAAACAGCCCTCACTCCCTTGCCAGACCCTGGAGAGAGCAAGCGTCTTGCTGGGAAGGACCCATCCAACTGGGGTGTAGAGGACGTAGTGTGGTTCATCAAAGAAGCTGACCCTCAAGCCCTGGCACCCCATGCTGAGGCCTTCAGGAAACATGTGAGTTCAGACCTTTAGTTTTAGGTTTTCTGGTGTAGTAATAAGGAGTTTTTAACAAAGAAACCTCCATATATGTTTCATAAACTGTCGGATAAAGGATTACTTTTAATCAGCAATCACAAAAGTTCAGTTTATCCACTACCTGATTATTTGCCATGAAAGAAATAGTTCAGGATTTTTGATGTGACCCTTTGTTATAAGGTAATAGTTAATATAATAGCTTCAAAAATAATGCTTCTAGCATTTTAGTTTAGTTAAGACCAAACAAGATTTACTCTTTGAAACTGACTTTAAACTCCAAAAGATCATAATGGTTTTTGGATATACTATTTAATGAACCTTTAAACAGTTTTGTGGGCAGCTTTTGTTTCTTTTTTTTTTTTTTTTTTTTTTACACAGGACTGAATAATTATTTACACAGGAAATGGAGGTAGGAGGCGGTGTGTCACTAATAATCTTACCGTGTAAAAAGTACTGACAGTGAAAACATGTCAAGCGTTTTCAGTCCGATATAAAAGTAAAATAGTGTTAAAAGCAAACGTATGATAGTTTCAGCGAACATTATTTCATAGATTTTAATAATGTCTGGAACCCCTCTAGATGTTCCGTTCTCAGTAGGTGCTTCAAACAGGAAAGCCATTGTTGGCAAACAGTGTCCTACATCCATTTCCTGTTTAAAAAAAACAAAGGCCATTGTAAATGTAGCAACTGTTTAAAAGTTCACAAAATAGCTGTGCCATAAACCAGAGATCGGAGGGTTTTAAGATGGTAGAAATCCACTTTGGTTTTGGTCTCTTTCAGCCTAGTTATTAGCTTCAGCTTATAGATCCAGTAAACCTGGAAAATAATTATCTTAAGATGAGATGTTAACTGTGCGTAACCGTTTAACAAGAATGTATGAACCATCTCTTTAAAGTTTTAAAAGAGCATTGATTTTAATCTGTCTGGTATGGTTTGTGTTTCAGGAAATAGATGGAGACGCACTCTTATTGCTGAAAAGTGAGATGATGATGAAGTACCTGGGACTGAAACTGGGACCTGCGCTCAAACTCTGTTACCACATCGACAGGCTCAGACAGAATCGCTAGTAATTTCCTGTCAGAGAACTGAAGGCTGAAAAAAACATCACCTCAATGTCCTGAATATGAGGTGAAATTGAAACCTTGGTGCTTTCACTGCATCTGAACCACTTTTTGTTGACTGAACATTTTATATGTACTTACTGGGACTATTTACAACTTTATTTACTTACCAGCAATACTTGAGTGGCTTTAAATTGCAAACAGTTTTGCTACATACAAATGTCAGCTAACATTAACTACAAGCAGCATTAATTTAAGCGAACCATAATCACAATCATAGAGTGCTCCACTAAAGGTTTACGAAGAAAAAACTTATCATGGTGTTTTACCTCATTATCATTTTTAAACTCAGCAGTATTACTCAGTTCTTTGGCTGCTTGTTTTAATACATTTTCTTTCAAATATTTTTATTTTTTTTCCCCAGGTTGGAATTGTACAAAGATATATTTAATTTTTTTAATTCTGAAATTTTCCGGCAGGGAACAGCTGCTGGTGTATTATCCAGGTTTTCGTGTTGTCTGACAAGTTCACTAACAAGTGATGACAGACAAAGAAAATTATCTGTGAACATTTTATCTCCACAAACTACTGTATAGCACAATGGATCAGTGGTACTGTATTTCTCAAACAAGAACTCCCTTTAGAATTTGAAACAAATAAATAAAATAAAAGTTCATGCAACTTGGTGCTGCCACTACATCTACACTCAACATAACTAAATCATATCTTGTATTCTAATTCTAACTTAATAGCTTGCCATTTTTGTTACACGGTACCTCATTTCATGCTATTCTGAGCATAAATGCCTCTGATGAAGGAGTAATCGGTCATAACATTTAAAAAGAGGCTAAGTAGCATTGAGATTTTTCTCATGTGATGCTGTATGACAAACTTCTGGTTAAACTTAAATCTTACGCTGTGCAAGACAAACTTGTGACATATGTGTTAAACTTGAAGTTAACTTTTGATTAAAAATGTTTTTTTTTTACCTTGCTATATGGTTCTGGTTATTTGTATTTAGATAAGGTACAGGATGGGTATCCCGACCCCATTAAGGGACAAGGGTGAACAGAAAATGGATGGATGGATGGACAGGATGGGTAATTATGACTTCTCAATGTTATTATTGTCCACTTTCCCAACAAACCCTGTCAAGCTTACCACATAGATCTGTTGTAAAACAAAGAGGTCCTGCGTTCTGGGGTGGTGGATTGAAGAGTGATTTTTGAACTTTCCAATGGTTGCAGTTTTATTTTATAACCAAATCCTGCCTTAAACCTCTCCATAGCTTTATCTCTGATGTGTTGCTTTGTCTGGTGTGTTGCTTTGTCTTCTCTACCAAAACTCTGTTCTTATTAGAACATACTGAGAACTGAGTGCACACAGGTGAACTTCATTAACTAAGTTGGTGAGGTCATGAAAGGAATTGGGTTCACCATATTGTATTTAAGGGTATAACAGTAAATAGAGGCTGAATTTAAAAAGGCTATGACATACATTTTTATTTGTAAAGAAAAGAAAAAAAAAGAAGTGAAAACGACTTTCTTTCCCTTTCTCTTTGACTGTTTCTGATCATTACATAAAATATCAATAAAATTCATTGAAGTTTGTAGTTGTCATGTGACAAAATTAAGTGCTCAGATTCAATTTAAATTTTATAAAATTGCAGTTTAACTAGTAACTTATAATTCCAATTACTAGTATAAAAGTATTTTTTACCCCATATTTTGTCAGTAACCTGTGACTAAAAGCCCAAAATAATAGCTGTAAAATAACTTTTATTTTGAAAAGAAACTTACGTTGTGTTGCGTAGACAGCTACTATTTCCGGTATCCTTGCGCTCACATTTAGCTGCCAGAGGTGAACATGGGAGACGTGTCGGAGAGGACCTTGCAGGTTGCTGTGGCGTTTTCTTTTGCCGTGGGCTTCTTGACGGGCTGGCAGGCCAACAGAATGAGGAGGAGGTTCCTGGACTGGAGGAAGAAGCGGCTGCAGGATAAACTGTCGGAGACGCAGAAAAAACTGGACTTGGCTTAAATGGTAATAGGACGTCAGAGTTCAGCTTATGTCTTTGATCTATCGGAATTACCAATTACAAGCATGCATTAGTGAGGCATTTCCCCCATTTAATTACATATTTTTTCTTATTTGGCAGGTCGGCTGTGTGCTCCGTGAAGCTGGTTCATCCCGGTTGTCCTTCGTTTTTGGTCTTACCACACCCTGTACAACAAGTTTGATCATGATACCTGCCAAGCTCTCTTGAAGACTTTTGTCAAAAGGAACATATCATGTGGACTTGTAATATATAGAAGTTTGTCATTCGTCTTTATAGCAGTGAGACTTTTTCATATAATGCAAATAAATTATTATATTTTTCTTCTGCTTTCGTTACTTTTTGAAGGATATTTCACGAGGTTACGCACAGTGATGTGTGACTAATAGTTAAATATTTCCTAATTTACCTCTTACTGAACGGTGCAGTTTGTGAGGTTATAACAAACTTGTGGTAGTAACTAGTCGCCGTGAAAAACCGAATAATACATGTTTCTGGTGTGATTGTGCCATCTGCTGGATAGAAAAGGACATTACAGCCAATACTGATTAATCATCCATCCATCAATAAATCTGGTATCAGAGCAAAATGTAAGAGATTGACAATGACAACAGCTTAGCCATGCAGTGGTAAAATCTGAGAGTGAGGTCAGAAAATGCTGAAGAGCAAAGTGTACAGAGGCTGGCAACTTTTTTGCTGAATCAATAGGCATGACCTATATTTTTATAAGAATAATTGTAAACATTCAAGGCAGAAAGGGTTTTCCAATTAACTCATTGTTGGTGTTTATAAGTTGTGAGAAGAAAACTGGAATATCTATGGAAAACCCACAAAGGGAAAACTACAGTATATCTCCAGAGAGAAAGATTAATTGAGGTGTTGGAGTGATCCAAAGTCTACTATGCAACTCAGCAAAGCCCTGCTCTTAAATTTTCTGGAAAAATAAAATATTTTGGCGTTGCAGTGAGACCTTGCTCTTCTTCCTGCATAATTTATGAGGATAAAACATGACAACAATTTTGGATGTGCAATGCAGTAAAAATTCTGCAGTATTTTAAGGATAAAACACATTAGAAACAGCAGACACATGACTAATATTTTGTCAAAATTTCTCTGCAATTTCTTGTTCGTTGTTATTTTTTCATTAGTTCTGATTAATAGAGATGGCATTCATCTTCGTCAGTTGCGTGGAAGGAAAAGACTGTTAGTCCTCTAATATAAAACCAATCCAGTTGCAGCTCAGGAGAGAGCTGCAGGCTGCTCTTTACAACTGCTTTGCTATATCACCATCTCAAACCCCATTTGGGCCAATATCTAACACTATCTTCAACTAAACATCAGTTAAATTTAAAGTGATGTACACAGATAAAATATTATATAATTTACTTCAAATGTCAAAATACAGACCAAGGAAAATGAGTGAACAACTTAAATACAATATAAAAATAATTTCATTATTTTCACAAGTCATGATTTAAATTACAGAAAAGTCATGGGATGTTCTGGGTCACATTTACCCTTAGTTCCTTACAACTTATCCTTAGAAAAACATTTAAAAGGCCTGGGGAGTTGGTTATCTACTCTTGTTTTAAAGCATCTAAGTAATTCTGTCTGTTTTGAAGAAAGTAAAAGAATCAAATAGTTTTGATTTAGGATTTTTTTTTCTTTAATGAACAGCCATAGGGCAGTGGTTGTTGAACTGTTGAGCCTGATTTAAATTCTCTCCTGTAAATGTTGATCGCTCTGAGCCTGTCTGAAGGGGGAGCTGGTGTTCTTTGACAATCTACGCTTAAGATTTGCCTGCGGCATTCCAAGCTTTGACTCTGAAATTAGATTTTTTGAGCAGATCTCTCTTTTTCATCACCACCAGATGAGCAGCCCTATTACTATGTCTCAACAAGCTTTTGACACAACCTTAAAACGTCCTTTTTTTCCTGTTGCACTACATCAGCGACTTGAGAGGCAAGTGAAGAGGGGTTATCAGCAGAGGACATGGAGCTTAACTCCCCCAAAAACATGTATATATATGTTTCAATTTATAGACATGTATTTTCCATGATGCCCCGTATTTTCAGGAAATAAAAGTGGCATAAAAATGATTTTTTGAGGAGATTTTAGGAGATGATCCAGCACGTCCTATCAAGGCAGAAAAATGTGCAGATTTCTGGGGGTGACTTTTAATTAACTCAATTGGTTTAATTAAAGCCTAACACTTAAATGCAGTATGGGGTATATTCTGCTAAGGTAATGTGAATATTTCACATAAAATTGTGTGAAGATGTTGTAGACAGCTAGTAAGACTGTTCCCCTGTGAACTCTTTTTGGCATTTTCAGCATAGAAAACTTGCATTGTCCTGAGAGTTGCCTGCTGCAATAAAATAAATAAATAAATAAAAATCTTGTTGTAAAAGGGCTACTGCAAAAAGAAAACCATAAAAAAATACTTCTGCTTGCAAGCTGCCTTGCATCCATACTGAATATATGTGGAGTAAAAGTAACACTGAAAATCACACAGGCCACGTAGTGAAGGATGGTGGTGGCATCTTTAACAGAGAATGTACAGCTTACAAATCATAGAATAGTTTCAATCAAAGCATATCAGTGTCAAAAGGCCCAGTCAAAGTCCAGACTTAAATATAATTGAGAATCTGTGCTGAAAATTTAAAACTGATGTCAGCAGATGCTCTTTTCCCAGTCTGACTGCGATTGAGTTGTTTTAGAAAGAATAATGAACAGAAGGTCTGATATTGAGATTTTGCTAAGCTCGTGGAGACATACACCAAAACTAATTTCTACTACTCTCGTGTAAACATGAAGAATCACAAGCTCAGGATTATAAAATCAATATAATTTATGTCAAAAAAATCCAATGACGTAAATTTCATCTGTTGATGTAGAAAGGATACAAATGTATAATGATTTTTGTCACAAAAAGTGAATTACCAGAGTTTTGAAAAGTAAAACTGAAAGGATTGGCAGCAACTCAGCAGGACTGAAAAAGTGTGGCTATGTGCGCCCCTTGAGTGGAGAAATGTGAAACTTTTTTTTTTTGTCTTCAATTCTAGACAGGGTTTTATTGTCCCTCAGTGTCTAATGCTGCTACTAAATTGTGATGAATAGCTTTCTGGAGTGCAGTGCGAGCGCATGCATGTGTGTCGACGCCAACTGTCTCTTCCTTGTTTATTTTGAGACAAGCTGTGCATTATTGTGTGCAACAGGCAGTGCTGGTGCGTGGGGCTCAGATGCATTTTCAAAGCAAGTCGAGGCGGCTTAGTGACTCGAGGAGATAATGCGCGGCAGTAAGGGTTCACATTGACTGCTGTGATTGATCTGATTTTCCTAATTGGCACAAAGACCTTAGAGCGTGTGTCCTTCGTCTATATTGAGTGTGCTCGGGGAGTGTCATGTTTAATAAGCTCCTTGATTGGCTTTCTGGTTGTGTGATTGTGCCCTCTGGCCATCGGGGGAGTGGAAGGGAGCAGAGGAGAACAGAGCAGAGGAGACAAGAGAGGAGAAAAGGAGATTTTTACAATCCAAATGTCAAAGGAAGCAGATAAATAATGAAAGGGTTCTGCTGCGGTAGCAATAAATAGGTGTTATATGAGATGGAAGGAGGTGGAGAGAAAAAGATTGTAATGTGATGACATCTGCCAGTCCCGTTGTGCTACTGCTTCTGAAATAATGGGCAGTAGTGAAGATTTTTAAGCAGTTAATACACACTCACAAACGCATGCATGCCTGTAAACAATTTGGAAAGCCTAGATCAGGATTTCATGGCTTTGTAAGCCTCTTTGTGAGGATTGCTTTGCCCTGATTGCATTCAGAAAGGAGGCAGGTTCTGTGCCTCAGAGATGAACGTGTTTCTGTGTGAATTGTGTGTATCAGCCTAAGAACAACAGCATAACCCTTGTGAAGCATCCTGCTGATCATTATAAGAGAGAGGTATTAATCACAGTAAAACAAGTCCTGGACATACATGGGTTGAAAGATCATTCAACAAAGAAGAAGCCATTACTCATTTATACAAGATATATTTTCTGATCTGATAAAAAATAATGACCATTGAAGTATTTGGACAGGGCTGACCCAAGGTTGTTTGGGATTTTTGTTAGGATCCTGGGTTGTTTTGAGGTTCGTTTATTATTCTGTGTTTCTTAGTCTCTCTCTTTGATTGTTCTGGTCTCTGTTTTATTTTAGTTCAGTCCTTCTTAATGATTCTAGTTTATTTCTTGTCTCTAGTCATTCCTTGTTACTCTAGTTTGATTACGTTCCTTATGTCTACTCATTCTTTATTTCCTAGTCCCCTGTGTGCTCTCTCTCGCCCCCTCTGCCACTTTCTCTCTTTCTCCTCAGCCTGCCTTTTGCTCTCTCCCCTCACACCTGCAATCAGTTAACCAATCAGCCCAGGTCCATTGTTCCACATTCCCTCTCCCAGTACTTATAAAAACTTCTGCTCCTTTCAGTTTACTTCTGTTAATTCCTGTTTAATCCCTGGTCACGCTCATTGTGTTTTTGTTTGTTCCTGACATTTTTTGTTTTCCTCTGGCTCCCTGTGCTCTTTTTTGTAAGTCTTTGTTCACATTTTTATTTCAATTAAATCTTCGAATCTTCTAGCCAAATGCAGATAATCTGCCTCAGATTTGTTGCTGGGCCTTTTCTACTACGTAGGCAATGTAAGTGCCCCAGAACAGGTCCTCTGCCATGGTCACTCCCAGAAGAATATCCAGATGGTTTTTCCTTCATACAGGTAAAAAAGAATTGTCAAATATTAAGGATATGTATATATGCTTACTATTTTGAAGACAGTTTAACATATTCTCTCTCATCATTCTGATATTTTGTAAATAGAAACAGTTTAGATAATATTATCTGTTCTTAACAGAGATAATTTATTCAAAGTAAATATTAGTGTTGAAAAATATGTTATGTGTAAATATCTGTAAATGTCAGTGTTTCCACATGTGCCAGTGACTACTGGGCTACATCTCAGATATAAATGCAAAAATTGTCAATTGCAATATGCTGCACCATTTCCAGAAATGGTGTTTTAACATGTAGAAACATATGGTCCCCAATATGAAAACTACTGATTAATTCACACCCATCTCATTCCACTTCAACAATCTTTGGTCTCTGCATTCCATTCAACCTGCTGCATTCTCTAATTTAATGCAAAGTGTAGTCATGATAGAGAAACCAGTATGTTCCACCCAGCTTTACTTCTGAGAGTGTCTAAATCGAAGCTCATGCTCTGAGTAAATGTACCAAACTAAATGACAACCATGGCATAAAGCTGTTTGAAGTAAAGCAGGCTGTAAACTGAGGTTATGCTCTCTCATCTTTATATTTTTCATTTTTAGACACTTTCAAAGGAGATTTCGCTGTTTCAGTTAAAAGGTTATACCCTTGCCTCTGTGATGCTTTTACTGGTCTTTGAAGAGCCACTAACAGACATTGGTTCTCTACTTTCTCTACCACTGGGTCTACTCCAGACCAGGTAAGCTAAATAATCCATTATGTATTATAATTTGTAGTCATGTACTTCTAGGTGGATATTTAAAACACAGAATATGAAGACCTTTTAAATGAGTTGTTTTCCCAGCATGGAATTTGCTTTTAAACACAGTATAGATTTTTTAAATAGTTGAGGTTTGCATCATTCTAGTTGTCTGTTTTAGCCTTTATAAAATCAATTTGATTTTACAGAATGTGTAATGTGTTTGACATCATTGCTCTGTAAATTCCAATTTGGTCTGAGTCTCTAGCAGCTAGCTGTTAATTTGTAGTGGTGGTCTTGTAACATTTTGATTTCTAATGATTTCTAATAATCTTTTCTTCTCTGAGAGGTTTGAAGGAAATGTGCTTGAACCACTTATCATTTTGTAGGCTGCTATATTTTTATCGGAAATAACTGATACCAAAATTTCACTAAAGTTTGAAATTTAGTGAAATTTTGCCTATCTCAAAACTCAAGATAGGCCTCCAGATGCCAATGGTTATGTAAGAAAATGGATGGATGAATGGATAGGTACTAACTCTTTCATCTGATAGTGACAGTGTAAAGCCTGGGGATAACTGGGTCACAAACACACATAGGAACTGTTTTTAGAATGGATAAAACACACTGCAGTTACTCAGCCCTAGCCTCAACTCCATTTATGATCTATACTTAAAAGCCAAGTCTGTGCCAGAAAACCAATTCAAGACACTCCTTGAGTTCTGAGAAAAGGAAGGGTCAAATATCCAGCCAGAATCATGCCAGACCTTACCCAAAGATATAAAAAGGCAAATGATTTTTCTGCTATTTTCTAAGAGACATTTCCCGCTGGGGTTGTGTGTGTATTTTTGAACAATATGTAAAATTTTGATTTTCTGTTGTTTATTGTATAATTATTTCATCCTGGAAGAAGAATAGATAAAGTGTGTATTTAATGCCAACTTTAATAAGACAATTAAGATGAAAGCATGAAAGTTGACCATGGACATTATAGCCTGAAACCATTTTACTATAGAGGCAAGTACCACAAAATGGTATGTTCTGCAATGCAGACCTGGAAATTCAGGACACATTCTGTATAGCTCACTCTATGAAGATAGTCTTAAAATATTCCTGTGAGCATAACAAAAGCCAAACCAGTTTAATAATGGAAAAGTGTCTGAGGCCCAGAATCAGACAGGCAGATACACCTTGGGCTGCGGATGTGTAGCTCTGAACTGAATGAGGTAATTATGCACAAACCACTTTGAAGACCCACACTTTGAAGGCCGAGCTTGAAAATATCTGAGATTTCTTACTACATTGCTCCAAAAATGATTTGACAGAGGCCAAAGAAAGCAAAGCAAAGTTTAAAAAACAAACTAATGGAAGATAAGCAGAAGGGAGCAGTATGTACCTTGCTATATGAGTGAATGTTTCTGCAGAGCTGCTCACAGTGTAAGTATCCTCGGTTCACCTCATGTTTCATTAGTTTAGAGTTGTATGACACAGGCCTATTTATGACTGTACATGCAGATCTGATATGAGGACAGGTTGACAACAGCAGGCAGAGTCCTTATGTAAGCGCAGCTGGACTGAAACAGAAAAAAAGGCATGTTGTCCAACTATAGTTTCCTTCCAAAGAATGTAGCAAAACCCAAAAGCCCTGACATTTCCCAAAGGAGAATCAATCACGTATGCTGTTTTAAATTTTAATAGTGTGTTGCATTGCAGTGTGGTACATTGCACATTTGTTACTCTTTTATTAAAAAGTTCAATTCTGACACAAACTGTGACTTTGCTGCAATTCCCCTGGGCCATAAAATTAACCTTTTAATGTGGGAAAGCAAGATTCCAAGTGTGACAGCTTGTGTTTGTGCTTTTTATGATGGAAACCCTTCACAATCACAATGCAAATACACACACACCCACACCCACACGCACACGCACCCACACGCAGTTCAAGCTAGGATAGTATGCGTACACATACACAAGCTCATCTGTGGAAACTGCTTATTCCAGCTGACGGAGTGTATAATTCCAGCATTGGAATAATAATGACAGCATTGTAATTCAGACGGATAGAGGAAAAATTAGATTCTGGGGGGGTTTTGCATATTGTCATTATTGAGTTCTTCGTGAAATGAATTAAGAGATGAGATGGTTTATATGACTAACTTGGAGAAGTTACCCACAAGTCTCAATTTCTAGTAATTCTGTTTAAAATAAGTCTTAAGTTCAATTGTATTGTGTTTTCAGTAACAACACACACACTTTCATGCATGTGCTTAGAAATATAGTCTGTAAAAATGAAAAAAAAGTTATTAGATCTGCTCTTATTATATGCAACAGAAATAACAGAACACTTATTACTTTACATAATTGCCCATAAGATTTATGACTTCTAAAACAGCATTTTCGTTAGACATGGAAATCTCACAGCAAAGTCAGTATTTTGTTCTTTTACACACAATCCCTGTCCCTTCAGCTGGTCAGAGTTGAAGGTGAATGGAAAGTTCCAGCAGGCCACTAATGCTGAAGAGTCAAAGTGTCATTAAGAAGCTTCAGATCAAAGCATATTCATGTCTGAGAGTAATGCAGTCAAAGCCTAGACATGAATCGAATTGATAATTAGTGGCAATGGTTGAAAATGAATGTTGACCATTGCTCTCCATTCACTCTTCCAACTTAACTGTCCAAAGTATTTAATACTTAATAAAAAGTCCCACTAAATTTTTCAGAGTTTTATTTATTTAAAACATGAAATCAGTTCATCAATATCCTGCCATTTCAAAAGTATGGACAACTTACCCCCTCGTAAGTTCCAGCTAGTGGCAGATCTCTCCAGGTTCAGTAGATTTTTGCAGGTTCCGGTCGGACATAATTCATGAAAATTTTAATCCATCTATCCCAATCTTACTTGGTTTTCTTTATGGTTGTGTTACTGTGAGTTGTAACCCTGAGTTTTCTGAATAGCTCAGAAAACTCAGGGTTCTTTTCAGCTGTGGAGAATAGGAGCAAGCCCTTTTGAAAACATTTGTGTATTAAAACGTGGAGAAAACCCAATAATACTTTATTTGAAGGGGTGTGCATAAGACTGACATGACACCTGAGTTGTCATAAAAATTCATGAAGGCTTCTTCAATAACAATGTTTATGACTTTTGTAATTGAGGTATCATTCTGTAATTAATGAGACTTTTAATCCAAAGTTCGATTAATAGAGTCATTATTTAGCGCATAACACTTCATGATGATAGTCATAAACATTCATGAAGACTAACCCTAAATGAACACATAAGCATGACTAGGCTTACTTTGATGTCTTTGAGTTATGTGCACAAAATGTTCCCTGACAAAATAAAATATACACCAGAACAGAAAAACAAATTTAAAAAACTGATACTTAGTTTTACTAAGTATCAGTTTTATGCGAGTTTGATGAGTTTTCAGTTGGAGTTAGATGGCTTGTCTGAGAATCTAATAAGTGGAGGTAATTTAACTTTTATTAACACTCTATATGGAAGTAAATATGTGCCATCAGGATTTGAATAAAAAATGCCTCTGAAATTTGAATGTTGTACATTTGTGCTTACTTTTTCAGTGTTGAAATGAATTTATAATATATTTTTAACCTAAAAAATATATATATTGAAAATTTAATCACTTTGAAATAGGAATGTGAATTTTTTTAACAAATGAAAATTGCAAACATGTACAAATAATGACACTGAATGTTATTTAGGTTAAAAATATATTATGAATTCATTTTAACACTGAAAAAGTAAGCACAAATATACAGCATTCAAATTTCAGAGGCATTTTTTTATTCAAATCCTGATGGCACATATTTACTTCCATAACTCTGCTTGTGTAAGTGATTTTCTCATCAGGTCGGAGCTGCAACATTTGTATTGCGTTTACATCAATACTGCTGAAGTAGCGCTTTATAAATAGGGTTTCAACGTTGTGACATTCTTACCATGAAATTTTTTTGTCATGACTATATGAACTTGGCAGCATGACTTAGATGAAGATCAAACTATATTTACCAGAGTAAAAGGTGATGCTGGAGAACTATTTACTTACAGCTGTACATCCACACATACCATAGAAAAACAAGCTAGTTACTCAATATAATTACAGCTGTCCTTTGTTGTCAGGTTGGCTCCATGGCCTAGATAGTTTAATCCCAGAGAGACACTTCTGAGCATAAAGCAACAAAGGTTTGTCCTTCAGTTTATAGGAGCTACATTGAGCCACACTCATTTCAAGTTCGTTGGGTAAAAAATGAAAACCATAAGTTTAAAGTTCTCAAAAAATATTAATGCGTCTCATGAATGTGCTCTTTTGAAAGCGCTCGTGCACAACGCTGATCCATTACTGATGTGCCTCCAGGCAAATAATGAATGTAGTCAAACAGCTAAACTGCTGTGTATGTGTGCAGTGGGAGATGGTGCATGAAGCTCAAAGATGATAGTTTCAGCAGCTCAGGGAGTGATACCTGCTCCTTATGGGTATAAGAACAGAATTTTGAAGTCTACTTGAACTACCAAAGGGCAAGAGGGGCAGCTACGCAAGGACAAATTTTAAATGTACAAAGAATAGCCGATGTTTAAGACAAAAGAATTTATTTTCTCCACTATCCTGACTTCTTTCGCTTGAAAATGCAGTACTACCTGCTGTGAGAGGTTCCTTGCAAGAGAAATTTGTAGGATGAACCTATAAAGTTATCATAAGCAGCTCATCTCTCTTAGTGTATCTTTGTGTTCTGTGGCACAGAGATGAATTGAAGAGTTAGGCCTCTGCAGTATAAGGAATTTTATTTGGTCTACCTAAAAAAAATCGGAGTCCTAAAAAAAGCACTGTTCTGTGTTTACCTGAAAATCAAAATTGCGCAACTGACATCTACACTTAAACTGACAGGCCTTTCGGCAGGACAGTGAACCCTGAAAATATAGCCAGAGCTACAATGCCTTAGTTTAAATTCAAATTCAAAAATACTTTATTGATCCCAAAGGGAGATTAAGTGTTGTTAAATAAAGCATACTCATATAACTCAATCAAAGTCCAATTAAACATAATAAAAAATATGACCTATAAATTAAAGAAACAGATTGTGCTATAAAGTGGTATGGGTCTGAAAAGTGCACAATACTGCCCCTTCAATTTTTTTATTTTTATTTGCTCACATCTCATTCAGCATCAGCTTACACATACTCTCCAAATGGGACTACCTTGCTTTTTCTTTGCACTTTTGTTTACTTGGGTCAATCGTGCATGAATAAGAGGAATATAGTATTAAGGTAAATAAATAGATGTTC
Organism: Girardinus metallicus; assembly: GCA_903067095.1. NCBI lineage: Eukaryota > Metazoa > Chordata > Actinopteri > Cyprinodontiformes > Poeciliidae > Girardinus > Girardinus metallicus. Next base: position 9,375 of record CAEGAE010080516.1, on the reverse strand, counting down.
TGGCTTTCTGTTCACAGCAGTTTTGTAGTTTAATCAATTTTTCTTCTAAATGTTTAATTGATCTTTTAAAACCTATTTTTGTTTACATTTTTCTCAGTAAACCTTCAGTTTGTAATAAAGAAAAATACTCTCTGCATTGCTTAAGCTTCTCTTACTGAAGGTTTTCTTTGTTTTTTGCAAGAATAGATTGGAGAAAAAAATAATCAAACGGGCCAAACAAAGAGCTACTGGACCATATTGGATCATCTGTTTTTCTAACTTGCTTAGTCACCTGCTGCAACATTCAGGCACTTGAAAGAAATAGCAAACAAGAAAATCTTTCTTCATCATTTGTAAAGTCAATGTCTTCTTATCTATATCCTGGACCTTAAAGTGATAAAAGGTTGCCCATAATCATAGCTGCACATTTATCCTCAAATGTGTCAGAGCTGCAGTTCAATCAGACGTACAATTAGGCTTTCACAGTGCCCAACACTGCACCCACCACAACTGTTTAAATGAATGGTTGTGGCACTTTTTGCCTGGATAGGGGGACCATCAAGCAAAAAAATTGACAACATTTCCTTTTCCACGCAGTAACAGAAAGCAAGGCTGAAACCCTCTCATTTCTGCGTGATTGTCCTCTTTCATCTTCTGTCTCTTCTTTCTTTACCTTTGATCTTACATTTCTGACTCGACAATTGTGTCCTGCTACGGCACTTACACTTGTACACAAAGAAAGAAGACAGGAAGTGTTAGACTTTTAGTGAAAAACTGTATACGCATGTACGCGGCGCATCCAGAAAAACACTACGCACGCTGAGAGGAGCGCTATCATCTGTGGAACATCTGCTCGCCATCAAGCGAGGCATCAAAGGCTGCTTGTTACTTGGATTGCATTAGCTTCATAATGTTTTGGCTTTGATACGGCCCAGAATCACTTCAGCAAACAAGACGAGCTACCACTACAGCGCACTGACTGTCCTCAGCCTCAGAACAAAGCAACTCTCCTTCTGGCTGTCTGAATAATCAAATGAAGACAGATAATGTACAAGAACCCTCTGCAAAGATTGTCTCTCAAATAGATCCCCTGAAGTGTTTAGGCTGTATCACCATGTCTAATATGGCAAGCTAATATGGCTTCTCTTGATTTTTGTAAGGGAGAAGGTGAGCTCATGCAGGCTTATCAGTACTGACACTCGAGCGACAGACATTTTGTTTATGTCTCTTAAGGAGTTTAAAGGTGTTGGTGTGAGATAAGCTGAGCGGAATTTTTGTTTTCTCTAGGGAATGTTAAATGCGTCAATTGCTGTTCTTCCCTGGTCACAGTTATCAGAGTAATTTGGCTTTATGAATTCTAGACAAAATTGGTGACTTATGTCTCTGTCATTATTTTGAAAGGCAAATTTTATTGGTCTTTCATAAACAACATGGACATGGGATTATATATACAAGATATTTTGGAACATTTTGTCATCTTTTTCGAGTCTTTCTTTGGTTTTACTGAAAGACAACTGTCACATCATCCTATTAAGATAAATTATTGTATCCAAGAAGGCGACTGTTTCTTCAAATATGCTCAAAGACCTTTAAGGTTGAAATCTAGTGAAAGTCTAAAATTATTGGATAAATTGAATGCTAAAATAGTTTCTAATGCTAGCTCCAATTCATATAAACTATAGAGGTTAAATAAACGAGGAACAGAAAAAAGGTAGCAAGTCTTAATAACTTTCTGTATCAGATAAACATCTCATGAAAGTCATGTTCTAAGAATGTCAGGCAAAGACCAAACCCAAGATCTTTGAAATACTGTATCTATTTCTTTCTCTGTTTTGCATGCCAAGGTGGTGTCATTTGTGTCAAAGATTGAGAAAGATGTCCTCATAGTCACAATGCTTTACTGGATTGAAATCTTGTGACTGTTTTCACTGTGAACTTATTGTCATCATCAAGAAATCAGTTTGAGATAACTTAAGTGCATTGTCCTTTTGGAAGTTGAAGACTGTGCAAATTCTTTTCACTGCACTTTAAATGTACCATAATGTTTTTTGGTCTTTTAAATCGTAAAAGAAAAAAAAATGTTTCCATTCTTGGCCACTGAACTTTTAAAAAGGTTTTTGGTAATTCGAGATTTTCCCTTAAACAAATTACTCTAATGAAACAGAACAAAATAAATGTATTCACCATCACACACCAAACACTTTTTTTCCTACTTTAAGTTTGGACACTGATGCTTGTGAAATCAAGCACCTGGGAGGCACTCAAAAGAGACAGACCGAAACAAAGATGATGAATGTCATGCACAAATTGAGATCTAATTCTTTTCCCTCCAGCATGCACTTTGTTTTGCTTAATTAAGTTGCTTAGGTTCGGGCAGTTTGATCAAATTAAGTTAGATGTTTGGTGGGCAGGAAATAAGTGGGAGAGGGATAACGATGAGCAGGTTTCAGTGTTTTGGACTTTCTGTATTTTTAAATCTCAAGACAATTTTGTGTAGCAGACTATGATAATCCATTTCTCAAGCTTTCTGCCCATCCATATTTACAGACCTGTCTGTAACCATTTAAATAAATGTGAGCTAACTGTGAATATATACACCTATGATAACATAAGTTCAAATTAAAACATCCTCAAAGTGTTCTTTAGCAAGAAGGGATTTAGCCTAATAGAAGATTTTTCATTTGGCACTGAATGATGAGAGCACTTTTTGGAGACCAGGAGGAGTTCCTGTCTTAAGATGATGACTGGGACAGGACTAAAATGGCTTATAAACCATTTTAAGTTTCCAAGGGCAACCCTGTTTGGATCTTTCAATAACCTCTTGTGATATTTTCTTGAGCTAAGAGTAGTTAAGTGTTCAGTAGAAAGTCCATATAAGTCACATGCAAAGCCGCCGAGTCGATTAAAGCAACAAACATGTCTGGAGGGAGAAGGTATGGGTCAGTTTCTAAACTAGCTATTTCCAAATTTCATTAACAGCGTTGTCTATGAGCCCCAATTTGTTGTGCCACTTCGAGAAACAAAGTAGCTTGACTTGAACAAGTATACAGCCATAATAATTAATTTCAGCTATTTAACTGATTCAGTGTGTCAAGTGGTCTTTTCAGCCTGTAACAGGCTTTCAGAAACTAAAAATGCACATTCCATGTAAAGTCTTTTTTCCCCCTCCATTATGGACTGCCTAAAACACAATATTTGAGTTTTCATCTTTTTCTTAAGTGATGTAACACTGCACAACAATGGTTTTGAAAATGTTTGAAATTATACAAATTTTAAAAGATCAAATTCAATCAAATTCCTGAGCTGGTAGCATTTTTCAGAACTCAAGCAGTCTAGTTTAAAAAAATACACACATTTGTGACAAGAAAAAAACATTATTATAAAGAAGATGCAATAACCCGGTTGTATAAGTAGATGCTTACAGTATACTACCAGGAGTGAGAGAGATTTCTAAGCTTTGCTCATAGAGTTAAAGAGCAACATAGTGAGAGGCATAACATCAATATTAATCATCAAAATAAAAATTTCTACATCCATTGAAATGAGCATGATATGATCAAGTGAAAAAATATATATTTCTAAGAGACAAAATCCAATTAATTAACAGTCTTACAATTAGAGTTGCATACTCTGTATTCTTTAGCAGATGTCTATTACTCAGTAACAAGATAAAGTTCCAGCGCAGAACAGGAAGTATGCAGTAAAAGGGGGGGCTTGTGTAAAAGCTGACATCACACAGAGAGAAATCTGATTGTTAATTAGCCAGTGGTGCTATGCACATCTGTGCAGGAAGCTGCAAGCTGCCTTTGTTAAATGGTTGCTAAAAGAACCACATGAAGCAATGTAGCACTTTAGAAAATGTTGCTATACACCAGGCTTATTATTATGATACTAAAACATATTCCTTTCTTTGTTCTAACATTTTGCACATACAGTATTAATTTCCAAATGTCTACATTAGAAGAAAATTGTGGAATTTTAAAGCCTCTTGACATGGTTCTATCAGGTGCCAGTGGGGAAAAAAGTGTAGCTCTTCAATTTTAGATTCACTGCCACGCTTTAATAATCCTAAGCTGTTCAATTTAATTTGATAAGTTCATGTTTTTAACAGCAAGACAGGAGGTGAGGAAGTGCTCTTATGAGGAATATTTTCAGAGCTCTTTGCTCAGCATGTATTAAAAGTACCACAGGTGTAACATTAGCAATTGATTCTCATCAAATGTCCTAGAAAGCATTCACAATGCAGCGGTGAATCTGAGTCACAAGCCCGAAAATGGAGGTTGTCAAATTAATTTCAACCATTGTGAATTTGATCTATTCCTACTTTTAATGACATATTTCTTCTGATTGGGAGTAAAATTAAGGCATATAAGTGGACCAACCAGAGTTCTTCAGATTGAAAATATATCTGTGTGAGCTAACAATAAGATTGAATGAGGGGAAAGTAAGTCCACCGGCTTCAAAGACTTAGGGGGGGGGGGGGGGTTATCAAACATACCAATCAAACATACCAATGCAGAAGTCACATAAATCTTAGCGTACGCCTGTGTCATTTCTAATCAGAAATTAATTTCTTAATTAAACAAAATTAATTTTAAATGCAAATACGAACAATTTTATGGTCTAAAATTGCACACTGTGCCTGAAAAATACGTAACTGAGTTTAACTTAAGACAGAGAAGGTGAAATAAAGGTGTATGTGTCTTTTTACTCAGCATATCTAAACTTCTGGTTTAAACAGCATGTTATATCCTTCCATCCATATTGCCAAACAACAAAAATATACATGATGAGTTTAAATTATAGTGAAATATGCTGATTTCTGCATTTATTTCTCCAACTGTTAAATCAACTTAAATCCTAATAGAGCTCCTTCCTGCAAAACTCAAAGCATTTTATCACCTTCTAAAGTACACAGCTAAAATTCTACCATCACTTCATTGCAAATAATGGTGAGACTCATAATGTAGCTGGTCCTTCTCTTCTGTGGAAATCTGCCAAACATATATTAACTTGCTAAAACAGGTCAATGAATTTCTTTTTATTTGCAGCTGCATCCATGTAAAACACACTTAAACACATTTTGGAAAAAAAAAAGCTTAGAGTTCACAAGTTATTATTGAAAGTTGTTGCAGCAAAATTGCCATCTGGGCTTTCAATAAACATGGAAACACTTGTGTTTACGCATGTGCAAGTATCCAAAAACTCCACCTCGTGTTAAATCCCTGTTTATCCACCTCTCTTCTCCTCTCTTTGCCTTCTCCTTTCCCTCTTGCTCTTTCCAACTGAATTGCACCGGCTATTGATTCTCCCGCAGGGGATGATTAGCCCTAACCTGTGTCAGAGCGCCAAGTCAGGGCAGTGATAATGCCTTCACTCAATGCACAACAACAACTCAGGTGCCCCTAGGAGCAAGTGCTAGCTTCTGGGCACAGGCTAGCATGCTAATTTGGAGAGTCCTGTGATAAATGCATGCTGTCAGTCCCCTTGAACTAAGTCAGGCTCTCAGTACTGCTGCAGTAAAGCCAATTCAATAACCTACATCCAGAAAATAGGAGAGAGTGCAGTTGTTTGTGCTGCGCCTGTGCTGTATAGGCTGCGATACAAGCCATAACACTTGTTCAAGAGTACACATTAAGGTAAATCCAGTCAGTTGGAAACAAAGCAGAGCAAACTTTATATTGCCACATATTTCATCAAAATACCCAACGCAAAAATACAAAGACTACAAGGTAATTCAGACATAATGGTCAAATGCAATGTGTGGATCTCTGCAGAATGCCACACACAACAGAACAGGCACGTTGGCAGCTTTGTCACTCAGAATTGCAACAGAAGAGACGGGGGACGCTTTTGAAAGGAATCTCTGATCCCTTTTCTCTTTTTATGAACCACCACAAATTCCCACACGAACATGCACAGACTGCTGGATACACAAGGATTTTATTTGCACAAGTTGAATGCCACACAAGCAACCAAAGCTGAAATGACTCTCAGCCTGTTGTGTCTTGCAAACATTAACGCATACATGTGAAGTATTGATAGACACATCCCTAATCATGGATCCTCTCTTGGAGTGGCTTATGCATGTAAATGAGACAAAGAGTAAAAAGAGGTGGAAGATGGCATGAAAGCAGATTTACAAGGCCTGCTCCTGCACCCGTCAGCAGCTTCATTCTTTCCAGTAGCTGTAGCAGTGATGCACACATGCCCACGCACACGTGGACATTATTTTTGTGCAGCAAACACGCAAGCGTTTTGGATTTCCTTCAGATGCAAGGACACAAAGCACACGGGTCTGTTGCAGAGGAGTTCTCCCTACCTCAAATGTATAAGATGGCAAGGACAGTTTAAATTTTTCTGCAGGAAAATGCTGCAAGGAAGTGATTATTTATTTATTTTTTTATGCTTAGCCATTATTCAAATGTGCTTATGGAGCTTGAAAGCACAATATGGGCACAATTTAGGAGCATTTTTTGCAACAACCGTACAAGTTGTTTCATGCTGAGCTACTTTGATGATTTTACATGTTGACCTTTACTTCTTTACTCAGCATGCAGGATAGCAAAATGCATTTTTAATTCACCTCACTGATTATTCCCCAGCTGTAGCACAATCATTTGAGCAAAGTTATTTTTCAATGTAACTCTTTAAAGAAAACCAGGGGGTTCCCATTTATCTTCCAGATTCAAAGGTAAAACAAAAATGCAATTTGTTTCTCATTCTGCATGTCTCAGACCAAGTGTCTTAGATTATGTAGTACTTTCTTAGCTTTGAGTTTTTTTTTGTGAGTTCTTCACTTTAGTTTTCCAACAAAGGATTACAAGTCCCATTAGAAATGAATGGCTGGATCACTTTCTGTGAAGTAGATTTACATAGCACCCTCCTCAAGGGTCAAATATATGTTTCTGGGGACATGCATGAATAAATAATCAATATTTGTAGCAGCACGGCTGTGTGTAATATTTATGTAGCAGGCCTCTGATTTCGAAGTAAAAGTTTTCTGAGCAAATATTTCATTCAGTATTTTTCAAAGAGTATGGGACCTAATTGCTCAAGAAATGCAAAACAAGAACGAGAACATAAAAATGGAACCTGATTAAGAAAACTAAGAAATTATTAAAAACAAAACAAAAAAAGATCTCAACACTCAGGTGATAAATTCTTTGTTGGCACCTTAACAACACCTGAGTTACAAGAAACCTAGGAAGATGTTTTCTAGTTGTCAGAATAAGGATCCATTCCCACCAAATCAGAACCACGCCACAAAATTAATGAGGATTTGCAGGTGAAGTCTTCTGGCATTGGCAGTTTCTTAACTATCATGGCAACATGTCCATAAGGTGGAGGTTTAAAGTGTTAACATGTGTGGCTTGGTTATTAGAGATTTTAAAGCACGAGTGGTCGTGGAGATTTCATGCTAAGGCTACAACTTAATCACAAGCGTCATAGATCTCGTTGTTACTCTGGCTTCATCCTGAAGAACCTCACCAACAATTCATGCTCTCCATGGAGATAATTACAGTGTATTGCTCAGAGTCCTGGCAGTACACTATAATTAGCATGTGATTTCTAGATAGAAGGGCTAACACCTTCAAATTTACAATCCTTCTTGCTTTTTGCTGGTTGCTCTGCAACCTGAAGACGAATTGAAGTCCTATGGTGATTAGCTCACAATGATCAGAAAAAAACATAAGAAAATCAGTATTTGTGTACGTGATTCCTCATGTCTGCCAGAGCATTAGTTAAAATATTGTGAAAGAATAGAATGTTGAGCACATTACAGCTACCTCAATAGATAAAACCTTTCACTTGTATTACCTTATGCTATTACCTGCATGGTAATATGTAAAATCTAACGCTGTTTCCTCCTCCACAGAGAAGCTAAATATGATGTCGGATGCTCAAAAAACCTTCCTGAAAAAAAGAAAAATGCATTTTGGCTTTTTTTGTCACCAAAAAATTATCAAAAAAAAAAAAAAATAAAAATAGCAGGATTTTCTAATTATTCTGAGTGAACTGCTAATGTGCTTTGATTTACTAGTTTGTTTTGTCTTCAGTTCTGACTGAGTTTCTGGACCCGACTTCTCAATGTAAACAACTAACAGCAAGGGGGCGACGCAGATTCTTAAAGATATAAAGATGGTAAAATGAACACCAGAAAGGCATTATGGTTGGGCAGACTTTCAAGAATCCTGAACCATAACCATAATCACAATGATCAAATTTAAACTAAACCCTAGATCCAACATTCTTGCTTAATGTTCAAGTTAATATGACAAAATTTTAGCCAAAATTTTAAATAAATGAAATGAACCTAGGTGCCCTGGTGGCTTTAATTGTCTAAAGCTCATGATGGTATTTTAGTCTGCAGCCTTATTAGTGGAGAGTAAATATAATTGCCGTCATCTCCAGCAGCTCCCAATCTCTGGCTTGTTCCATGTTTCTCCTCGCTTTTCTTCAGCTCGTTTGGACTGTAGTTGTTGCAGGCTTGCGTCAGTGAATAGCTCCCCGCCTCGTCAATAAAGCAATCATTAGTAGCTGATTGAGTTTGTGCTTGTGTACCGGCAGAACATTGGACTGGGTGAATGGGGGAAAGGAGCAAGGAAGATAGAGGACGGCGATGGCGATATTTGATATTTTGACTCGTGCTGGCTGTTTCTGTCTCAACCAATTTAAGTGTCTGCAACCACTCACTTTGTTTGTTTGCGCATAGTGAAACTGATGAAATCCAGATGGTTATGATCATGGCTGTATATTTATACCTCACCATGAAAAGTATCTGCCCCACTTGCAGATTTGGTTTGATTTTGCTTCTTTTTTTTTGTCACACTTGTATTTTTCAGATCATCAAGCAGACATATTATTAGACAAAAATAAGCTAAGAAGATGCAAAAAAATAAACAGTTTTTAAATAATGATTTCATTTATTAAGGGAAATAAATATCTAAACAAACCTGGTCCATTTGCAAAATGAACCAACATCTAATCTTAGTAATAGTCTTATGCTTGGTGGTAACAACATCCAATAGACATTTAATAACTGGCAAAGATATTTTCAACATTAATGTGGAAGTAAGAAGAAATTTGACCCACTCTTCAGGATTTTTTCTAACTCATTAATTTTGGGCAGTTTTTGTATGTGATCTGCACATATTAATTAGAAAACTGATTTTTGTATTTTTTTCAAGCTAGCTTTAATATATATATTTTTTCAATTGCCTGAAATATTTATGATCATGACAAAAAAGTGAAAAAGAAAAATCTTTAATTGAGCAAGCACAGTTTAATGACACAGTGAATAAATACAGTGTTCTATATATATATATATATATATATATATATATATATATATATATATATATTTTCTTCTCTCTTTTCTCCCCCTACATAACA
>CAEGAE010080512.1:0-10262 GCA_903067095.1 Girardinus metallicus | reverse complement strand
TGATTGATTGATTGATTGATTGATTGATTGATTGATTGATTGATTGATTGATTGATTGATTGATTGATTGATTGATTTGTTTAGGTGTTCTGTAGGTTATATGGTTGTAAAAAATGTTTTCTTCAGTTTTTGTTTGCGTCTCAGGGATGAGCAGGAATGGAAGACAGAAGTAACAAATCCCATGTGGCAAACATATCTGTTTGCATATAATAAAAGCAGTTCGCAGTTCCATGAGAATACACATTGACGACACTTACACCGAGGCAGAACACAGATGGGGTATAAATATAAATAATGAGTCTAAAAGGCGTCATGTTTTCCTAAAATGGCCCTCTGTAGTGGGGATGTTTGAAGGAGCTGCTTGGAGCTGTTTAAATCAGCGGTAAGAGATTGGAGACAAAAGGTGGCTGAGGCAGACTGTGTTACAAAAATCGCTCTACTGTCAAACCAGGCAGGTTGTTAGGTTTGTTAACCTCGACATTAAAAAGCCATTTTTGCTTTAGAAACACAGGGTTGGTGGCATAGAGCATGCACGTTGGCGTGCAACAATCTGTCATTGATTCCCAGCTGGAAATAAAGCAGTTTATTCTGTGTCACACTCTTAAGGTATGAGGGTAGGTTTGCAGTTTTCATATAGCTCGAAATAATCAGCTTTTCTGTCATGATTGTAGCAAAGGCCAGATTTGTTAAGAAACTGAAATGTGACGATTAAGCCAAATGTTTACAAGAGTCAATACATTTAATGCCAAATGTCTCATTTTTGTAAACAGCATTTCTGCTTTTTACCTCCAAAAGAGAGTTAGGAAAACGGGCTGTAAATATTGAATAAAAGTTTCTGCTTCAGACATTCTTTGTAGAATTGTTAAATAAATGCTTGTCCTATAATTGTATCTCCTTTGATGCAATATTTCCATGGCTGCAAAAGACTAGAGAATTACACATGAATGAAAAAAATCTCAAAACTAGATCACACTTTTTAAAACCACTCAGTAAAATTTAAAAATCGGCATTTTCTGACATTTATTTAATTTGTTATGCCTTAACTGGTTAAATTAAAAAAAGGTTACATCAATTCTCTCTTTTAAAATGTTGCCCTTATGTGACAGTTTAATATCATGGCAGCTGTTGCGGGTAGAGAGTGAATCATCCAGAGCGAGAAAACCAGCGTGCAAAGAAAAAAAAAAAAAAATCTGCCAACACTGCAAAAATAAAGCAGTAACACCTGGTGCACGGAAACGGTGTAGAGTGTGTCAGAGGATCAGCCTCCGGTAAGGTCAGTTTAATATACAATCTTGTCTGATAACAGCAGTGGCTTTGGAGAAGCTCGTTGCATTGTTAAATGTAAGCTACCAAATTGCTGGTTAAGCTGTTCGTATTGCACCTGTTGTAGTGTATCAGTGTGTCTGAGGTGGATATCAAACAGATTTAAACGTGAATAAAGGCCCTTTTTTATCTGATTGTTTTCTGCAACCTCCAGGACACCAAAGAGGCGATTCTGACGCATCTCCATTCAAGCATGTCTGAAAATGGTGCATTTTACTTTCACAGAAGCGGGACAGTAAAAGCACATCGGCTCTCTTTATCTTTTTTTGTCTTTACTTATTATTCTGTGTGGGAGCAAGAAGGTCCCAGCTGAGCATTAGGAAGGATCAGTGAAGCATGCGAGAAGCTCTTGATTGAGTTAATTTCACAAGTGACCTTTACGCAGCCCAACTCTAAGAGAAGAACAAATGCTGCAGGATTAAATCCAGTGAAGAATGCTTTACATTTTGCAGGAAGAACGCTTCAACTGACAAGTTCTCCGTGTTTTTTGCTGTCCATCGCAGCATCTGCTTGTCTGATCTCTCCCAGTCCTGTGGAGCTTAAATCTCTTACAGGCTGCTGTGTAATCTAACTTTGATATATTTTCAATAGCTGATTGAGGGAATCAGACATAAGTAAGTGTTAATGACCATGTGATAACTCTGTGCTGTCTGAAGTCGTTCCCTAATAATTGATTACAGACTGTCCCACTACAACACCCACTTTATTGAAGGGTTTGGAAAAGAACCAGACTGAAAGTGTGGCTAGCTATAAAAACATGACATGAAGATGATGATATTAGAAAATGTCCCACTAGATGAAATGAATGCAGAAAAACCCATTACTGTGGCTACACACCCATCAGGCATAACATTATGACCACTGACAGGCGAGGAGAGACACGTTGATAATTTCTCCATTAATGTTTGTGACCGCATAAAAAAATATATTACATTTTGTTTAAACTAAAACATTAAAAAATAAATGATGTATTCTCATTATACAAGGTGTTAAAAGCAACAACAATGGGACAAGCTTGGGGTCAAATAGGGATTGTTAGATGACTGAGCCATAGCGTCTCTGAAAGTCCAGCTCTTGTGAGGATTTCTCTAAACAGATTACTAGCGAATGCATGTTGGGGCCAGTGGTAAACTAAGGGGGGATATAGTGGGCAATAGCCTCCCCTAAAATTTGCTTCCCCCAATCCAAATTATTATTCAGCTCTACAATTTTAACCTAGGTGAGTTGCAGCATGTTCTTATTTACTTTATTTAGTATTACGTTACACTTCTGGATCCCTCCTGGTATAACATCACTCATTCCCCCGCCTACCTATACATGACATCATAACACTTCTGCTTCCCCACCACCACCCTCACACAGACTGACACCCTCAATCGAGACACCATACACGAATGCCTGCGCATACACACACAACAGATTTAACAATCTGCTGTTCCCATAATTAACTTTTCCGTTTATAGTCACTCAACCTGTCCATATTTGCCTTTGTTAATTTGTTTACAGCTGGTAAATTTCCATCTGATTCTCTGCCTGAGGTTTTACACAAACAGCATTGCTGCACAGTTTGTTGAGGTGTTTGCTGATAACTGCCCTGTGTGCCTTCAGCTACCCTCCTAGGGACAAATAAAGTATTTAAAACTCGAACTGAAAGGAAATGTTATGGCTTTAGGTTTTGCTGTGCTGACTCTGTACTGTGAATGGACTTCCCCATTAGTCCATCCCTTTAAAAACTTTGTGGAAGTACCTCTGTTAGGGCAATGCAAACTTCACTTGTGCTCCTATCACCAAGGAAGGCTGAGCTCCCAAGAGACACAAGAAGACATCCAGATTTGTCTTGTTTTACGGTTGAATGCGATCAAGGATCATCCTGCCTGTAGAGGTCTCTCTGTGCTCTTATTTGCACAGCCTCACATCCCTTAAAATTGATCGCTCGGGTTGTTTTCTTTATTATTATCTAACTATTATTTATACAGATTGTCTCAATGAGGTCCACAATCCCATATACAAGAGACTTGTTTTAATACAACAAACAAAGAATACAAACACAGCAACAAAACAAGTACTTATTAAGAAATTTGACTCAAATAAGCTGATTTAAAAAAAAAAAACAGCTAAAAACAAGAGCAAGTTTAATAAGAAAACCATCTCTTTTTTTTAAAGAAATTTGAATTGTCACAAAGCTATTTCCTCTGCCATTAAAGTGTCTCGCAGAAGGAGAGATCCTTCTTTAGGGGCTTAATAACAACAGGCAGGAGTTTCTAAAGCTGCTGTAGTTTGAATTGCTGCTGTAGTTTGAAAGTTGATGCAGTTTGTTGTGAGTGGCGCTGCATACCAGCCAGGTTGCCCATAGCGGTTATAATGTTATGCTTGAAGCTTAGATAAACTTTGTATCTGACATAGTGTTGGTCTGTGCGTGAATTTTAGCTTCTTTTAACCCGCAGCTCTGATGTGTAAGGCTCTGGTAAAGATTTAAAACAATCACAGACAGAAAAAACCCTTCAAGACCCAACAGGTAAATCCACCTCTTTGTCTCATGCATTATAGACCAGCCTTATAACAGAAACTTGCCCCCTCCTCTCCTGACTGCGTCCTTCTCCTCCTCCTCCTCCTCCTCCTCCTCTTTCTCCTCCTCACTGGGATCGATCTGTATCCGAGACACCTGTAAGTCCCGCGCTGTGTAGGCAGCCTGACCTACCTTTGTCATGCAGCCGCAGGCTGAGGTCTGTCCTGTGCCGGTAGGCGTGTTCCAGCTCCGCCCCGGTGGAGAAATCATCCAGTTTCACCTTTTTCACCAGAAAAGACCTTGGCATGATGGTGAGAGACACCGGTACGCACGCGAGCACGCACGCTCCCACAAACACAACTGTACACGCGGACGCAGCGATATACACACACGCGCGCACACTCTCGCGGATGTAAAGCCCCTCGCCGACGGCCTGGCCAGCGTGGCGATCCCGTCCGTCCGTCAACACGCCGAGCAGAGGGACCGATTGTCTTCAGGTTGTGGCGGGAGCCGAGCGGCCGAATTATCCGGTCAAAAGAGTTATTGTTCTGCTTGAGTGTCCCTGCCTGGCCCGGTCCAGTTCTCTTGCAGGAATGGGAGGAAATGCAACTTCAGCACCGGACAGCTCCCACCGTAGGGAGGAAGAGGAGGAGGAGGACGAGGAGGAGGAGGAGGAGGAGGAGGAGGAGGGGGGTGCCTCGTGCTTTTTGCGCTCGCGGACAAACGGAAGACTGAAGGCTCTCGAACAATAATAAAATAAAATAAATATAAAAAGGCGATGGAAGACACCTCGCAAAGCCCGGGCCTCTTTAAACAAGAAATGGAGGAGGAAGAAGGGAAGGACGAGGGAGGGATGCGAAGAAAATCAGAGGTTTAAAAAATATGTAATAATAACTTAGAATGCTTTTATGTATATAAAAAAAATTCCCTTTTACGAAAAAAAAAATTGTCCTTTATATCCCTTTAAGTCAAAAAAAAAAAATTGTACAAAAAGGGACTCCGATGAATCAACAGATCCCCCTCTTTCTCTCTCTGGATCCCTCTCTCTTCACTCTCTTCCCCTCGCCTCTCTCTTTCCGCTGCTTCGAGCTGTTCCCGCGAGTGTGTCGTCTCGCGATCAGCTGTTGGCATTTATACGGAGAGAGGGAGAGAGAGAGAGGGATGGACGGATGGATAGACAGAAGGGTGGAGAGAGTGCTTAATTTAATCCATCCCGCATCCCCTGGGAGCGGCGACTGGCCCGGATGATTTATTGAAGCTGTTATCACCCCCTCTTTCTCTTTCTTTCTCTGTCTTTCACTCTCCTTCGCTCTCCTTCTCTTCATTGTGGGTGTGTGTTTGCATGTGTGTGTGCTAAAGAGAGAGAGAGAGAGAGAGAGAGAGAGAGAGAGAGAGAGAGAGAGAGAGAGAGAGAGAGGCAAGACGCCATGTTTTGTGGAGATAAGAATGGAAATTATTTTTTTCGAGTATTCCTCGACTTGATTTAGCTATCTCAACGTGAAACATGCTTTTTAAAGATTGTTCCATTGTTCATATTTTTTTTTGGGGACTCATACTTCTTTTTTTTACTACTAAGCTTATTTCTAGTTATTTTTTTTTTTGTCCTTTTTTTCTGTGATGACAAGGATTTTAAAGGGGGATATTAACTGGCAGGCTGAGAGCTTAGTAATTATCATTAATGTAGCCCTGAAGGCAAAAAGGGAGTAGACCAAATGGAGTGTTTTACAGTAGCCTAACCACCGGATTAATATGGAGGTAGGGTATATCAGCTCCAGAGTCACATGGGGTTCACTTGCAACTATTTCTGATTTTTATGTGGGAAAAACAAATATAATGTGATGTAACGATGAATGAACTTTTTCAGAATTTCTGTTCTCTTCAACTTTTCTGTTCTCTATTGAGGCTGATATACTTAAAAATGGGAATAAAAATGGGATGTATTTGTATTCGATTAGGCTTAATTTACAGCATACACCCTTATGGATTAACTTTAATTTAAAAAAAGAAAGAAAGAAAAGCATTGGGCTAGTTTTGATAAGTTACATGTATTTGATTGTCTTTCTTTGGACCCACAAATACACACGAGGTTAAAGAGTTACCATCAAATACAACACGTACTGCTATGAAATACTTTAATACTTGAATTGTACTGCTGCATTAGATTTTTACAGTCGTGCCATTTTACAAACGCTTGTATCATATGAGTTATTGTTGGGGGAACATTGATCATGGTTTCTAATGAAGGGGATCGATACTGCGACTTCGTCCCACAGTTCAAAAGCACAAGTAAGAAGTCAACTAAATTGTCTAAAAAGACAATGATGTAGATAGTCACCAGACACTTTTTCCATTAATCATTGAGAAGGTTAGAAATAATTTTCAACATCTTAATTTATTATTAAAATGCTAAAGAAAAACAGAAAAACATGTTTTTCAGTACAGATATTCCATTTGTTCTAGTATTTTTTTTTACCTCTTTCATTTTAAATTGAAAATAAACTTTATTGAATGAAAATAGTTTTAAATTTAAATCTTTATTATCAGGGCCAGAAAGTTTTTTTTTTTTTAAAGGCCATCAGTGCACTGGATGTCTTATTACCAAAATACATGAGGCTTAGTTTGACACTCTGACATAGAATATCAGTGCAATTATACAGAAAACACATTCTTTATATGACCAATATGACATATTGTTGCAGATGTAGCCACCTAATAGACTGGAGCACTGCAACTCTGCAGTCTGCATGTACCTTACTAGAAGTATGTTACACTACATAGGCACTTTTTAGTGAAATTGCTAAAAAGTTCTCCCAAATAAGCACTTCATAGCAATTTGCTGAAATATTCCCTCAGTCTTCTAGACCTAAGTTTTTGACAACAAATTCTTTAACTAAGTTAATGCGAGCCAACTGCTTTTAAATAATATTTGCATTTCCCTCCTTGCTCCAAATTATTTACATTTTCAGACCAAAAGGGAGCTTTCTTTCCTAAAGGAGCCCCTGCTGCTGCTGCTTGCAGCGACAAGGTTTGAGTACTTGTGAAACTTTCAAATCTGCAGCATCTGTCCTTTCTGTGTGATGACTGTGTACAACGTCTAGCCTTAACAAGCTGACTGAGCTCTGTGAGCTATGCAAGCTATGTGCAAGCTCAAATCCCTTAGGCCGCTCAAATATTTGCACAACACCCCTTTCCTAATTCTTGCATCAAAGTTCTGCCAAACAAAAATTATTCAGTAATGGCTCATAAAATGTTAAACTGAAAAAATTATATTCATACAACCCTTTGCATGAATGTGTTTTTAAATAATCACTGAAATCTGCCACAAACACATTCAAAGTTAATTGATCATTTGGCTTTTCACACACATTGATATTGCAAATTGTGCTCATATGTACAATTACATTTTGTGTATTGATGTTATTAAAACTCTTGGAGCTTTATAGCAGTGCTACACCCTCTGCAATGACAATAATTAAGCATCTACTTGAAGTGCAAATAGAAACATATGTTGCTCGTAAATTGCTATACATGTTTTAGTCTCATGTATCTCAGGGGAAACTTTTTTGTTTGTTTTTAATCTGCCTCTTCAGTGTTGAAATAAATAATCATAATCTTCGCCAAGGCGGCAGATGGTGACGGACAGCAGAGAAGCAGAAGGAACATGATCTGCAGAGAAATGAAGGTGAGTTTATTTAGTTGGAAGGGAAGGTGAGAAAGGTGATAATGAAAAAGACGAGCTAACTGAGGCATTGTTTGAATGACACAAATCTGATGCATCAATATTTGGCAGCAGAGTGTATGTAACGTTTTGTTGAAGTCAAGATGCTTCACTGTTACACTTTCTGTGTTTCTATAGATTACAGCCAACGTGACAGGTAGAATACATGCGTTCAATGTTTTCCATGATACATCATGACTGGGAGAGATTTGGGTGTGCATGTGTGTGTGTCTGTTCCTACCCGTCCATCTGTTGTTCTTAATCAGGAGAAGAGCAGATGAGTCCCGTCACCTGGAGACTGGCTCAGGGAGGTCCAATTAAACACAAACACGCACAACTGGCTCGACGTGCAATACACAAATGCCTTTACAGCAACTGCCAGTTGACTAAGATAACCCCCAACATTAACAACATATTTCATCATCATTACGACCTATGTGGATACACATTTACAGCCCAATAGGCACACACGTGGAGAGAAAGCACACATAGTCAGTAAAAATATGAGTATGCACAGACATCAGACACATTTATGTATATTAGAGATTTGAAAGCAGTGAATGGCAACATCTAACATTCTTTTTCCACACATTTTATGTAACAAACAGTTCTGATTTTAAATATTGACTATGTAAAACTTGACATTTGGCATTCTGAAAATTATTTTCAATGTGTTGAAAATGAGAGCATGTCTCTAAGGGTTTCTGCATCAAATGGAGCATTTGAGTGCAATCTCTAAAGATAAAAGTAACAACGTTTTACTGCAGCACACATGAGTGCGAACGGAAGCCAAAATAGGAAAGTCTCAGATGCTGTCATCATCACACTTCAGTATCACCACATTTTATTTTGGGGACACATGCTAGACTTTTTTTTGTACTTGTGAGAAAATCTGTAATGAAAAGTCTGTCTGTCTATTTGATCTATCTATCTGCTATGTTTTGCAACAAAATTCAAAGGTTTTCATGACTTTGTTTTTATGAGGTTCCAAATTTTTAGTAGGTATTCTGAGAAACTAGTTGCTGATGAAAACAGGTTCATTTTCAGCTGGAGGAACTTTTACTGGTTGCTGGTCAGTGAGGAATTTAAATGTTCTTTTTTTTTTTACCAGTCTGTCATAAACAACATCTGAACTAACAGGTCACACTGCAACACCACTCTTTGGTGTGGATGGTGTCACTGAAGAGGAAACAGAGTTTGCTATATTTTTAAATGTATATATTATAGGTAGACAATGCAATTAACTTATTCTTAAATGTTGTGAAGATCAAGACTGTTAAGACCCATAAAATAAATTTTGATCAACATGACATAAGCAATTGATAATATAGGAAATATTGGAGAATTGGACATAATCATATGCATGGATGCACAAAAGCATTTGCAAACAGTTCAAAGAAATGAGCACAAGTGACACAATGATTTGACGAGTGAACTGATTGAATTTCTGTTCTGATCTGAGAAATGCACCAAAGCAACAGAGAAAAACTATAAATTACAGCATTACGGATGAGGGATGTGGAGCTTAGACAAGTCCTTCAAAAGACATGTAAGCCAAATGTTTCACATTAATGTTAATTTTGTTTTCAGCTTTACATATAATGTATATGGTGCCCTCATACTGTGTATGGTACTTTATTTTCCTTTTTTTTAAGTTGAGCAGATCTGTGTTTAGAAATCACTTGAGTTCTAAAACCTCTTTGTACTGAAACTGGAGCAGTAACACATTGTTGATCTCATTAATAATGGGGATAGATTATTCTTCCAATCACCTTCTAAACAGATGTTTTAATGTGTCTACCCTTCTGTAAACTAACTACATTGTGATTATACATTTACCAGCTGACTGGCCTTGACATGGCATTGATCTGTAATTGTACGACTAACATGTTTGTGTGGTCTGGTGTGTGTCTATTTGTGTGTACTTGTTAATATCTCGTGATTGGCTGTGAAACCTAAAAGGACACCAACTTACAGGGACATCCTTGAAATATGAGTTCCACATTATTTTACCCTACTAGTAAAATAATGTAGGGTATTAATGCTGTGATTTGTTTGGTTCAAGGTCTTCTCAGTCTGAACACAGGAACATTCATATTGGTCCAATGAAAAGTACATAATCTTGCCAAAATGATAGCCTTTTATTGCACGTTGCTTTTGATGGTATTCTTCACACTTTATTGTTGAAATTGTGTTCCTGTGTTATCCAGAAGTGAGCATGTGTGTAGGGAAAAACCAGTTAGTTTTAGCACAACACACTGTTTCTTAATAAAGCAAAACATTGCACATGTAGCCTGGAAAGTCAGAATGTATTTCTGTCTCTTCCTCCCTCGTTGCCTCTCATTTGGTCTTTTTGTGAAGGTGAGGCTTTGTTCTGTCCTAAAGCTGTTCTGTCGCAGTAACGCTAAATATTGCTGAGCAGCTCTTCTCATCAGGCACACACACACAAAGATGCAACCACACACGCATACACACATGCACACTTGCAGACACATGCAGAAGTGCTGGGCTAGGGGAGAAATGTGGCCTGTTTCTTTGCAGTTTTTGATGACTCTCGCTGTACTGGGTGAAACAGAATGCAGCTTACATTAGCACAGGATAGAGTGTCCCAAAACGAGAGGAGAGGAGAGGAGAGGACAGGAGAGGAGAGGAGAGGAGAGGAGAGGAGAGGAGAGGAGAGGAGAGGAGAGGAGAGGAGAGGAGAGGAGAGGAGAG
>CAEGAE010080502.1:0-62448 GCA_903067095.1 Girardinus metallicus | reverse complement strand
ACAGTCTTCTACAAGCTTTGCAAGTGGGAAAACCTGAAAAATCAACAGTGTATCAAATACTTGTTCTCCCCACTGTATGAGGCCCAGCTTCATCTGACATGCGCTAAATCGCCTGCTAGAATACGGCTCATATCTGTCTGTCACTCTGTGCTGCGCGCTCCTGCCCAGTTTTTCATATTTTGTTCACCTACACGCCTGATAATCACTGTCAGATCACAAAATAAACTATTCCAGGGTCCGACCTGATGAATGCCGGCGAGTATTTCAAATCAACTGCGGTTTAGCTTTCTCGCAAGCTAAACCGGATTAGCTCAAAATAGTGTTGACATTCTACTACAAGGGAAATGATGTGTTGGTCAATAGCTGCACTGACCACATAACTGCACAATTTGACATTTAGAAAATAAATTTGCTTGATAAAAACACAACAATTTTGATAAAAACAAAACTTTTTGATAAAATGTTTTGGCGCTTGGTTGAGGTTTTATTGGTTTATTTAGAAAAACTGCAATGGAAACACCTTTTTCTCATCACAGGAGCCTCATGATCAACAACCGGACGTTGCCTATGGCGCTAACCACAAAGAAGACGACAACAGGAAGTATTTGCAGGATCATGTTGTGGCATTTTTTTCTTGAACTAATTTATTGACTTGTGATTTTAATTGCGAAATTGTGTTTTTACGCCACGAGCAGAATATTGACAAAGTTTTGCGCAGTTAGTGTGTGCGTGTGACTTGTGAACCATTCCATATCGGAACAGCGGTAACATCAGCAGTACCGTGTGCAGTAGATGGTCTCTTTCCCTGGAAATGTGCTCTGCGACAGAAACGACAGCCTCCAGGTAGTGACGAGTCTTCTCCTCCTTCAGCAAATGCTCTTCCTTTTGTCTCCTCAGCGTACTCATCCTCCCCTCTGCCTTCCTAATTGATTGACAGGAACGATTGTGTGAGTTAACAAGCGAGAGAATTTTAAACAGGAGACGAAAGCTACATTGTGAAATGTAGAAAGGAGATAAAACAATGGGAAAATGTAGCAGGGTTAAGGAAAAAGGAGTTGGGCAGACAGAGAGACAGCGAGAGAGGGAGAGAGAGGAGGTGAGAACAGAAGAGAGACAAAGAATTAACTGGATATCTTCAGACGCTTCCATCTGTACAAGGACGTGAGACAATCCTCGGCTAATCCAACACCCTTTCTGACAGTCTTCACACCTCGGAATGAAAAACTCCACATTAATCTCAGAGCAAGCCTGCTGGGGAACTGAGCACGCTCCCAGAGCAAAGGAGATTTTAGAAACAGCTTGAGTCCATGATTAAAATTAAAAAAATACATTTAAAAAAATCATCATCTGCATTTACCAAGACACATGCAATAAAATCTGCATATGAATTAGACGTGCAGAACAGAAGTAAATCGTATGGGCCAGAAGGAAACTAAATCATTTACTGAACAACTCAATTCACTAAGTGAAACGTTAAATAGATTACACACAGACAGATGTTTTCAAGCCTCTCTTTTGTGTTAATTATAATGATTTTGCACTTAAGCTTTTTAAGGGGAAGTAGTATGTAAATTCAACTTTGCATTATGTTATTCCCTCATCAAAAGCATACTTGGAGTGTCGCCTCGATTCTCTCAAGCCCAGCTAGGTGAACATAGCTCCGCCTCCAAGGACGAAGCTCCTCCTCTGTACTGCAGTTACCAACTTTCTGAGCTTCCCCCTCACAGAGCCCTCCTTCTCACCTCTCCCACTCAGCTCCTGCAGACTAGCCATCAACAATTATCAAACACCTGGTGGAACTGCGCAGTTGCTGAGCTCATCACATGAGCTACTTCTCAGTGAAATACTGGTAAAAACATTGTTAAAGGGCTAATAGAGGAGCGACGTTGTTTTGATTTCCTGAAGGCAACGTTTCAGAAAGAGCAGGAATTTTTAAAGAGACATAGTCCCAATTTCAAGACTTTAAATCGGGAAGTAAAATATCTTCTAAGTCATATTTGACATACGAAGCATTTTTATAGCAACTGAAGTGACATAGATACTTTATTATGCTATAAAATGGCCTTATGTACCTGGAAAACATAATACTGCCCCTTTAATACAGAAATGTGGGCTTTATAAAAAAGTATGTTTAACATACTTGCTTAAAGGTTGCTATTTTTCAAAAGTTACTTTTAATATGGCAAAAGAGCCTCGTAGTAACACATATCGTCACCTTCCTAAAATAACGGCCTTGGTCATTTTTTGCCAAAAGTCTTTTTTTTTTTTTTTTTTTTTGCCTAAAACAGCTTTTGGAAGAAAAGAGATAGAAATTTTTTGCCAAAACCACTTTTGGCAAAAAATTACTTAGGGCCATTATTTTAGAAAGGTGATGATATTCTAATATGTTCCATATGACTGAACAACCTTTAGCAGATTGCACCTCCAGATGTCTGTAAAATACAGAATCTGCACGAAAAGGACGGATGGAAAATATTTTGCTCCACTCATTTTCCAAATTTAAATGCAATTCCATAATTTCCAGACTTTCCACAAAGATGTGCCAATGCTGTGTTTTTGTTTTGTTGTGCATTAATGGATTCAGAAATGCATTCTTCTTATAATTCCGGAGTAAGCGGATCCAGAAGAAGCAGCCCATCTGGTACCTGTTTGCTTGTTTGCAGCTCTCCAGCTCAGTCTTCACTGTCCTCACATCAGCAGTCAACCTGACTTTGTCCAGAGCCAGACTCCTGTTCTCCTCCTGCAGGCTGGACATTTTTAGAAGCAACTGCTCCTTCTCGCTCTTATTTCTCCTCTCCTGCTCCTCCAGCTGTCTGAAAGTCAGGAGAAGATTTAAGCATTAAAGGATTCACTCTAGTAAACAAATTTCAAGGAAAATGTTTCCAGATTTTTCATAATATTCTAGTTGATATCTTTTTTTTTTTTTTCATTTGGATTCTGGCTATTTAAGGTGCTGCAGTCTGCAAAAATTAAAAAAAAAAAAGCTATAATCAAACACGAAACCTTGAAAGGCTCAAAGCTTTGGTAATATTTTAATTTTCTTTGAGAGTGCTAATTTTTTCTTATTAATTTTCAGAACTCTGCTGGTTTTAATTACTCTCTCTCATGTTAAATAATTCATCCCCCTGCTGGTCTCCGCGGCAATTAAAAATGCAATGTTTTAGGTGCTTCTCTTGTTGGACTTCTTGAATCTTATCTTATTTTTCTGCACCAAATCATTTGTTTTGAAATATTGAAATAAACTAAACTGTACATTTATGAAAAAAAGTAATACGGTGGAATCCACAATTGCACAATTCTCAATCAGACGAATGGAACAGAGTTGTTTTAATGCTGATTAATCATTTTAAGATGGTAATATTAATCAAAGGAGAGACTGTAGAAGCACCTTCTGAGTTTGCCTGCAATGCTGCAGTGCTCATCCCATGTGACGACATCCTTGAGGCGAGCCTGCAGCAGCTCGACCTCCTTCGTGCGTTTCTGTAAGTCCCGTCTGCTTCCTTCCAGGTCGTCCTGCAGACGCTCCTTCTCTTCCTCCAGCATCATAAGCTGCTTAGACATTTTCGAGACTACAGAGAGAGGCAGGAGGAGGAGAACAGTGTAAAGGAAAAGAAGTAGGCGAGAAACCAAAAGACGGTTCAGTTTGGGATTTTATTTCACATTGTTGTTTCTTTGGCTCATGAGAGATGTGTTTCAGTTTACGTTAGCCCTTTTTCGCAGTACCTTCAGATTGGTGTTTGCCGTGGATGGCCTTGGCTTTTTCATGCTGAGCCTCCAGCTGACCAATCAGAGCCTGGTTCTCCTGCAAAACCAGAAGCGCCTGCTCCTGAATCATCTGGCTGCAGAGAGATTGGAGGGAGGTTTTGTTTTTTTTAATTCCTCAGTTCTTTGGAGGTAAAACTGAAAATAAACATATTCAGCGCCTTGCAAAGTTATTTTGCACATTTCATGTTACAGCCACAAACATCAATGCAGTTCAATAGACCAACAGAGTAGTGAATAATTGTCAAGTAGAAGGAAAATGACAGCTCCAAATAATAATAATTATTATAATAATTACTATTATTATTATAATTACATATACAATAGAAAGATTAGATTAATGGGAATAAATTAGTATTTTTGCAAAGTAACGCACATCAGTTTAGAGTAAATAATCTCAATGTCTTTTTTAGCACATCTAGTAGTAAAGAGGTTTATATGTAAACGTTTTACTTTAAACAGCACTTGATTTAATAATCAATTTGACATCTGCTCTTTAGCTTTCAAATTGGCCTCATTGTTCTGAAGATTAACATGACAAATATAAAGCCAAATTAGTGTTCAGCGATGTCATGCTGATAAAATTGTTTGGAAAAATTGTCTAAATGCTAATTTATGCAATCACATAATGAGGGATAACTATAAAGGTGATTGTGGAGGTTTTGCAATTTCTCTCTTTGTTATTCTGACTGATTAAACTAACAGAGCAAAAGGCCAGAAAGGCAGAAAAAAAAGGCACTTCATTTTTTGTTTTTGTTTATCACCAGGATAAGTTCTGGTTCTGATGATCCAACACATCTTACTAGTCCTTATGGTTGACCGCATCCATCCCATGGCGGAGCTTCTCGTTTTCTTTCAGCACATCGTCTACCTTAGCTCGCAACTTGGTCACCTCCTCCTGCAGCAGGCAAACACACAGAAGAAACTTTTATTCGTGTGGACAAACCTTGAAAATTATGTAAACTGGGAAAATAAAACAGACACCAAACAAAAAGAGAGTCCTTATTTTCTACATTTTTCTCAGTCATTGCTCCTCCCAGTAGAGGCCGGCCCAGTGTGTGTTTTTTCCCCTAAACTTTCATGTGTTTTATTGTGTCTGTTATTGGAGAATGTGAAGCTTTTTACAACTTCAGAAAGCTACTTGTAAATGTGGGAGGGAAAAAATAAAACACAGAAATGCATATGATCTGTAATAAAAACCAGTTTCACCTCAGTGGTTTGTAGAAGAGCTTCCTTCTCATTCATGTTGTCTTCATAGGCCAGCAGCAAAGGGCATAAATACTTCATGTCAACCTAAAAAGATATGGATGATGAAGGAAAATATGCTAAATATCCCGTTTATTTATGTCGCATAGAAAAAAAAAACGCTTATTGTCCTCCTTGCCTCAATAACAGGCAAGGAGGACTTAAACCTAGCAGAATCACAAAGAGGTTTTTTTTTATACTAACCAGCCATGGAGGGGGAGAACCTGTGCTTGGTATGCCTTTGATTTTGGAGCTCTAAATGAAATTCAGCCAAAGACAAAACAAAAAAGCTAAATTACTTTTTCTTGAAGCTGTTACTAAAATTTATCATTGGATATACAGAACTATGCAACAACAAAATGATGAAATGAACTTAGATGGAACCTTTTTAACTAGAAAGGTTCACGTTGAGCTCACTAAAAGAATTCATGGTCCATATCAAAAAGATGTTTACGCAATAAAAACAAAAAAGTCAGTGGGATTTGCTAACTGTAACTGGTAATACGGTGCAAAAACAATGTTTTACTTTCTGCTTCTTTCAGTTCAAACTCTTAAGGAACATGTTCAGAAAGACAAGGAATACAGTACTGTGCTTCACTGGTCTAACACGACAGGCTTCCCAGCAAGCTTTTGCCAAACAGTACTTTATATATTCTATTCCACATTTTATTTAACTGCAAAGCTCTGTTTTGACTAAAGTTTTGCTTTATGCTTTTGTCATAAAGTTCTTCCTCTGTCCTTATCCTATTTCGTTCCTTCGTATTTATTCTTTTGTAATGTAACGCTATTTTAAATCCGCCTTTATCTTTTCTTTTCACCTCCACTGTCACTAATGAGTCACTCACAAAGACATGCTGGTACAGAGGAAGCAAACAGTCAGAGATGAGCACAAGAGAATTCCTGATGTGGAAAAAAAACAGTATGAGGTAGTCATGATTAAAAACACAGGTCTGCTTTCATCCGCCGGTTAAACGACACAGCGGCGCAGAGAGAAAGGAACGAAGAGCCGCAGACAGTTTACTGCAGGAAATCACATTGAAGAAGAGAAAGGAAACCTCCTGTCACTCAGCAGGGCTGCGGATCAAAAGGAAGACACTGGATGTCTATCGGAGAAGCTTGATTAGAAAGGCGGCACAACGAAATGATGAAATAAACACAAAATATGATTAAATCATATGAGACTACAAAACAAATATTTCCAGAAATGTACTGTCTTATCACAGGCATGGTTATTTTTACAAAGAGCATATTTCATTAGAGCTACAGTTGGGTGATTTTGATTGAACTCATTAGTTTGATTAGCTCTTGTTCTCAGCACATTGCTCACGTTGGTTGAGTTTTTCATACCTCTTGTTTGGACAGCGGTCTGAAGCGGGCTTGGTAGCGGCTCAGCTCCACGTTCAGACGGTGGACGGTCAGTTTCAGGGCGTCGTTTTCGTCCACCAGCTCCTGCGCCTGCTGTCTCAGGCTCTGTAGCTCTGCCTGGGTGTCTGCTAGCACAGCATAGCAAGGTATTCAATATTATCGGTTCTCAGAATGATACGACGGCATATTAGGGCCAAAGCAGCTGGGGAGAAAACAGAGAAGCAAATTTCTGCCAAAAAAAAAACTCAGGAATTTTGAGATTAATCTCTTGGACATCTCTGAGCTCCTTGAGTTGAACATTTGTGAGAAAAACCCAAATCTGAGAAATTTCTTTTTAAAAAAATTTGCAAGAACATTTTTTTTTTTTTAGGAAAAATCTTTGACATTCTTTGAAAATGTTCTAATTTTCAAGTTGACCTAAAAAAAAGTTTTTTTGTTTTTTTGTTGTTGTTTTTTACCAGGAAATAACTTTTTAAATCTACAATGGCTCTAATAATCCATCATAATGTCTCACTGATTCATTTATAAATCACAACAAAACAAGTGGAAGGATTCTTGGAAGACATTTTCTCAATACGGATTATATTTTCCAGGTGATTTTTCTGTTTTGGGGTGTAATGAAATCATGCTAAACCTAGAACTTCTGTGTATTGAACATTTATATTTTTTTAACTTTAGAGTTGTTGTTGTTGTTTTTTAATTACTAAATGCTGCTATCATTTACTTCACTAAACTTTCAGACTTATTTTCCTGTGACACTTCCTCCGCTCTACCTGCAGAGGATCTGAGGTTTGAGGAAGCGTGGCTCTGACTGATCTCCCGCTCCAGGCGATCTAGCCTCTTTTCCAGCTGCTTGTCTTCGTGTATCGTCTTGGTCTTCTTCTGTTTCCGCAGCTCACTGTATCCTCGGTTGGTTTCTGGAGACGAGAGGACGTTCTGTTTTGGCATTTTAGCACCACCGGGCCTGCTAGTGGTTGGGATGGGAGGCAGAGCTGAAATACAATAAGGACAGTTCTAAATCTCTAAAATAAATGCAGAACTTTTCTTTTAATATAGTAATTTACCAGTTATCTTTCTGCTGGATGTACTAAGACATACATAAGAAAGCAGAGTACAAAACAAGAAAAGTTTCCGTTTGCCTGACTTTGTGGTAGATTGCCCTCTAGTGGATTAAGAACGTAACACATGGTTGTTGGCTAATAATAGCAACTGTAGTGCCTTGCAAAAGTTTTCACCCACATTTTGTCACAAATTTTACTGTTTTATTTTTTCTGTTGCTTTGGATTGTATGAGACAGCTCAACAAAAACATCAAAACAATTTTAAGTGCTTTCACAATGATACATTTTAGTATGTAGCTAACAGCAGTTTATCCTACTTGATGTGAAACAGCCAGTTCTTCCTATTCATTTAGACAAATGAGTGTGAAACATCTATTTCCTACTGAAAGCTCAGTTTAAGGCAGAACAACAGAGGAACAAGAAAACAACAAGAGATCTTTGTTTGGAAATGACGATAAATAAATAAAAATAAGAGAGAGAAGATGATAGGAAACACATACATCGCACGTCTTCCTTGGGGTTTTCAGAGCTCTTTCTGAGAGTTTCTCTTCTCCTTCTGGCTTCTGGAGACTGGCCACTTGATTCCTCGGTGAGGTCTGGAAGTTATAAAGAAATTAGTGTAATGACAGGAAAAGTACACCTATGTGAGAGGGTTACATTTGAGATCATGTATGGATCACTTTAACAACGTGCGCAGTAGAATAATGTCGGTCCTCATCATCTAATGCCTGGACACAGCTTAAGTAATAGCGAATATAATTTAGTTCTAATGACACCCATTTACTAATGGAAAATTAGTCAAGTGTTAGGAACATTTTAAATTAGTTTTGCCTCAAAACTATGAACTCCCACTGTTTCTGTCCTTTAAAACACCAGCCTTCAGCATGCGTTTTGTTGCATTTTGCTGCGATTTTAATGAAACTCACATAAAGGTCAAGGATGTATGCTTTAAGATATCCAAAGTTCAGACCTCAGATATCATCAGGGTCTGCCAGAAGATTCCTGACTGGCGCAACTCCAGTCGATCTTCTTCATGCTTTTTCATGCTGATGATAAATGTTTCCATCACTTCTGTGCTACAACCATTTTATTCTGAAGCAGTCCTACTGAGTCTACGTAGGCTACTATAATCCATCCATGTGTAGAGTAAAGTCAGTACCTGGAGATGACACTCTCCTACCCGACATCTGAGCGGCCAGAGACAGAACGGCCTGGAAGAGAGACGGGTGAAACAGGAAGTAAGTCAGACAGACAGCGAGAGAGAGACAGATCTTTTTCTGTATGAACATATCAGAGGATACAGAATCTACAGCTCCACCAAAAACATATTCTGATGTCGTATAACACAGCTAATGTGTGCTTCCTTACCTCTGCTTCTAGAGGCAGGTTACGAACCGTTTCTGACACTTTAAGATCCTCTCGTCTGTCCAGAGTTTGATACACATGCTCGTCCGCATCACCCTGGTTACCAGCTCCGTCTTTGTCGTCTTCCAGCTCTCCCTCGGAGTGGTCAGGGGACGACAGGTGTGGCCGGCTAGCCAAATCCTCCGACCATCTGTCTCTGTTGAAGGTAAGGTGATTCGAAGACTGCAAATGACTGAAAACTTGTATCGCTTTATGAACGCACTTTAATTCGAGGTGGAAAAGGCAGAATTTGTACGTTGATTCAAGTCTAGGAAGGAACTCCCTTGTGGCCCACTAAATTTTATAGCCACAAAGGGATACTTTTCTGAAGACTGGACAGCATTGCAGCTGTAGAGGAGAATTCACCTTGAGTAAAGCACACTGCTGCCGTTTGGCTCAGACAGGAAGGATTCGGAACGATCTGTCTCAGAGAAGGACCTTGGCCGAGCGGGCGGGATGACCCACGTCTGTCCCGTCAGCGAGGACGACAGAATAGCTGCAGCCAACGCCGACCTGTGAACACAAACGTTGCATAGAAAAAAAAAGAACAGACAATAAATACTGCTTGTGAAATTTGGCTCAGAAGATATCATTTTATAACTTGCTGTAAAAGATAAGTTAGTACCTCGGTTCAGCCCAATAAATAAGCTACAGGCAGCCCATATTCTTAGACTCACACTCTTGGTAAAGATGTTTTAAAAGCTCAGTTCCATATATCCTGAAACATATTCTGAAGACTGGAGAGCAGTTCTATATATCCACTTGTGGAAGAATTTCACATTGCATGAAATGTGGAATTTCATGCAATTGGCCATGAAATCCATTAAGAAACTACAACTAGGTTGCAGGGTTTCCCCCTCTGCCTTTTTTACGACTTTATAGTTGGAGTTTAGGTATTGTTAATAATCTCTTCCAACCGCAACACATAATTACATAGTGATATTTTCAAAATTCCTGTCAACTTCAAATTTTCTTTTTATACTCAAAAACACGGTAGGCGGCTGGATGAATGTCTTAGTGCCCTTACCATCAGACTTCATCCAGAAGCAACGCTCTTAGTTACATGTTGCTGTTGGGATGGAAATAATGAATTTTATTTGTTTTTTGTTTTTTTTACATTAGTGAATACGCTAATCAATATCTGGGCTCTATTTTTGCTATGAACCCAAAGCAGGAATCCACCAACGCTGTTTACTTGTTTTTTATTTTTCATAAGGCATATCACTATGGTAGCAGTTGTAATTAAGAGTAAACAATAAATTAATTTAAATAAAATACATTTTTTTAACTGAACTTTTCTTTCGCTGAATAAATGATCTTATTTTACTTCAGCTTAATTTTTTTTTTTTTTTTGTGGCTTTTTGCACACCTTTACCAGACAATTGTGGAATCTCCCTTGAAGTTGAATGTTGGTTACAATAACAGTCAGTCCACAACATTTCAGTAATGACGGTACAAACGTAAAAGAAGAAAAGAGAAAAAAACAAAAAGGCTTTGGGAAAAATATAGCAAAATGTGACAAGATGTTGGAGGTTGAAGGTGACAAAGGCAGCGTGTGAGGTACCTATGTCTCTCAGGTGAGGGGTCTGGGCTTTGTGGGGGAGGAGTACGAGGCACGGCAGCTTTAGGAGCGATGGAGGCGGCAGGGATCAAACCATGAGCTATGTGCTTCTACACAACACAACACATCAACAGGGGAGAGGTTACGGGGTCAGCCGGTCACACACAGACAATAACTCTGTTTTTGTACAGAGGTTCAAGACTTGGAAATAAAATAACAAATAATGTTGTTATTTTATTGCAACAATGAAACTGGATGGGGGTCAGGGGATGCTGTTGTATGAGGGATGCAGATGAAATACACCAATGGCAACAGCGCTTTGTATTTGTCAGGTTAACGTGTTCAGGAATAAACCAACACAGATTAGCACATCATTGTGAAGTTTCTCTGTAGGTAGACATTCCTACAGAGAAAGGTGGTTGCACAAAGTGCTGACACTCGGGATTGAATACAAAAGCAAGGCAAAGGTTTACATTTTTATTTGTAAAAAATAATTCAAAACCTTACATTTACTGCTTAATTTGTGTTGCTATTATTTAAAACTCCATAACATAGACCGCAATTAATGTTTGAACAGCAAACACAATTTCAGACATATGAATAATTTTGCGTGGCGCTGTAAACACTCACGCGACTTGCTTTAGCTGTTTAAGTGCGCCATTATTCCGACAGTCAATATTAAACTAACAATGATTTAATATTGTCAGCTCAACACAAGATACGCTAAGTAACCCTAATTATACTATGCTAAAGCTAACACAACATAGCATATTAACCGAGTTAAACATTGGAAAGTGTTAATAAAAAAAACCTACAAACTCCTTGTCTTTCTCCCGTCTGAAGTTGAATTTCATCATTGTGAAAATGATTCACCTTTAGCTTTCTAACTTGACGGACAAAAAGCTTTTCTTTTGCGCAAAGACTTTACAAACTAATCGCCAAACTGCCTTAAAAACACCCAACCGCTATCCTGTTCTTGTAATATGATTGAAATTAGTTGTCTGTTCTTAAAAAACAGTCTACGACAACCAAGCTAACTAAATTAAAAGGAGCTACTGATTTACCAGCCGCCGTATCTAGACGCTTAACCATAGGAAACCACGTCTTTGCAACAGAAGCGGTGATTGGTTTCCCTGCTCAAATTCAGCCAATCAGACACCGTTTTAAATTCCCTAGCAACGGTGTTTCCAACAACCAACAGTCCGTCCACCAGGTGGCGTTTGTGACCCATTAAATAAAAAAAAGCATGAGATCGGTTGAAACCTAGACAGTATTAAAGAAAAAAAGCAAGAAGGAAGGAAGAAAAGAAAGAAGGGAAGAAAGAAAGGAAAAATTGCATTCTATTTTATATTAGTTAATATTTCTTAAATATAGACAAAAATAATACTAGTTCCACTGGCAGATTTTTTACCACTTGAAATAAGAAAAACATCTTTTTATGAGTGAAAGAATTCGGCAGTGATACTAGTACTTTTTAAATTAATACTCAAGAACTATTGACTTAAACAAGCTTACATATCTTGCTGGAAAGTGACTTTTGAATTACTTTTGTCTTATCTCCATTGTACAAAATATACAGTAGAAACTAGACAGAAATTCCTGACAAGATTTTTGTGTTTTTGCAGCGTGTAACAGTCTGTTACAGTGGTTATGTGAAAGCCTTGGACTGAAAACACTCGGTTGTTGTGTTACAGTCTTGGATACACATAGCTATTATCCTTTGTCTTTGTTTTCTTTTAATGATGCCTCCCTTTTTGCACAGTCAGCTCTAGAACAGTCCCAAGAACAGCCAACTACAACGTATACTGTGTAATTGTTTTTAGGAAGATTTGGTGAATCCAAGATGCCACGCTTTATTTCACTTATATAACACTAATCCTTGGAATTAAGTTACCAACCTGCTGACTGTTCATGGAGGCAACCAAACTAGTGGTTGGTGACTTAAAGGAAGCATTACTCTGAGTCACATCATATTTAAACCCCAGGGGAACTTATTCAAAAGTATTTACATTTCTAGAAACTTGTCAACTCAACTTAAAAGGGCAGTATTATGTGTTTTCCAGACACATAGTGCCATTTTATAGCACAATCAAGTAACTATGTTAACTTCAGTTGGTAAAAATGACTTTCTAATTTAGCGCCCGTCTCTTTAATAAACTCCTGCTCTTTCTGAAACTTTCAGGAAGTCATCACAACATTGCTCCTCTATTAATCCTTTAACAATGTTTTTACTAGTGTTGCACTGTTATTCTGTTAAGAAATACACATTTCTGGGCGTGATGTGGTGACACAGGGGTAAAGCACAACCCAGGTATGGAGGCCTTAGTGTTCGACGCAGACTCAAATCCCGACCTGATGACCTCTGCTGCATGTCCGCTCCCTCTCTCATTACCCATTTCCCTGTCTAACCACTCTCAAATAAAGGCCACTAGAGCCAATAAAAACTTTAAAAGTATATGTTTTTTTTTCCTCTTTGTATAAAGGTAATTAAAGATGGGCTTTTTCTAAAACTGTCATATTATACTGCTGCAATAAAAGACTAGTTTCTTACCCATTGCCACAAAATGTTGGCATCACTTTATTTTTCTGTATGCAAGGGATTTGCATACTAATTAGAATATTTTTAAGCTTCAATTTAGATTTTGATTACATTTTCTATACCGACATAATGGGAAAAGTTCAACAAGAAACAAACTGTCACTTGGCAAAAAAAATCCCATTTAAGGTTAGAGCACACATTACATCCAGCAATCAATTGTTAAGGCCATAAAAAGTTCAAATGAGTAAAATGTAATCACATGTTGCCTTCAGTCTGTGGAATGATGGATTAGGATGTCATGTGGTACCAGCCTGACTTTTAAAAAAAAAAGAAAAAAAAAAAAAAAAGAAAAACTTGAATTTTTTTTAAGAGGTGTGTGTTGGTCAAACCTCATTCCACACATTTCCCACCTGCTCCGCATTGTTGGGTCCAGATACACAAAGCCTGACAAATACTTCAGAAAACTCACCTTACCCCCCTTTTGTTTATTCCGTTTTATTCGAATGAACACACATGACAAAGACCTAACAATGCAGCACAAAGTGCAGAACATGGAGCGACCAGAAAGCATTACAAGGAAAGGAGACCGAACCCTCTGCATACACACTAAGGCACTCGGCATCACCAGGCACTGCGGCATTAACGCGCACACACACACACACAAAAAAAAAAAAAAAAAAAAAAAGCTAACATCCATACGAATTACTTCATTATTTAACATACATGGCACCTTAAAACAGTGTTAGGTAAACACAGACAGTACCGAATATTACATAGGTTTATGAAAACATTTACAAATATACATTAGAAAAGCAAAACAAAAAAAAAGGTAGAAGTAGACAATTTTTCCAAGGCTAATAAAATGCATTCCTCCAAAAGACAGAACTCCACCAAGTAACAATTTAGAACTTAAACTAAACTTAAAAGGTAAATATATATATTTATTTTTGTGGTTTTGAACAACATAAATAATTTGATTATCAAATGAATATAAGAATCTACTTTGTAGATAAAGAGATGCAGTACAACACTGCGGAGTGTCAGTAAAAACTGTGAGTTGTTAACATTAAGGCGCGTGACTGCGGGCTTTGATCCGAGCCATTCTTGTTTGTCAGAGTGTGCGTCGCGAACATCAGTGTAACCACATCCTTCCCTTCTATTAACATAGATTCGACTACATACAGATTCACATTAACGAAGACGCACGGCTCCCTACGAAAATATAAGCTCGGAAAATGATTCGTCACAGGCGTGCAGGCATGTGGGGAGATAAAATACAAAGGTCTCTTTATTTACTCTGCGTCCCAGACATGGCACAGCGCTCAAACACCATCTTTAAAGGCTGTCTCTCAAAATACAAAAAGAAAAAAAAAAGAAGACAGTAACGCAAAACTAAAGGTATGATTTAGCAGCTTATCAGATATTGCATTCTAAAAATATAAAATAAAGAAAAAAAAATAAAAATTTCTCCCTAGGCTTAAGAAAAACTTCACAGCACTTTTAGTTTTCCCTCACTGATCAGCTGTGTGAAGTTTTTTTTTGTAACAATGTCCTTCATTCATGCAGGAATGCTGTGGACTTCTTAGACCACATTCTAATCACTGCCTTGCAAAAGCAGTAGACACTGGCATGGGTGCACTCGCAAATTTTAGAGGTTTTTTTTGTGTGTGTGTGTGTCTTAAGATGAATGGTAACTGGAGTCACACTGTCCTGTACACGCGCTGGCACGGAATAAACTGGTTTCCCATTATCGCTGATGCTCTTAAGACGGGCAGCCTGTGTGCTGTTTTTTGGCAAGTTTGTTGTTTTTGTGCTGAAAACGCCAAAATGAGTGACAACTACTCCGTACGAAAGCGCACCCGGCGCGGGTGCAGCAGAGCACCTCCGGCAGCTGGCTCAGTGGAAGAAGTTGTTGTTGTTGTAAGCACTGGAGGTGGGGAACGTGGGGATGGGTTTGTTCCAGGAGAGCGCCCCCGAGTGGTCGTCCGTGGGCAGGCTCAAGGTGCTGGCGCTCTTCATCTTGTTCTTCAGGCCCCAGCTGAGGAACGACGACTTCTTGATGACCTTGCGGGTCTTGGAGGGCTTGTCTTCGTCGTCGTGGGCCAGGCAAATCATGGAGTAGGTCTTGGGGAGGTTTCCGCTGAAGGTGGCGCTCTTGGTAGGCTGTGTAGACACGGGAGGTTTTTTTTTATTAGCTACATCCTGCTTTTGTCACCAGTCTGAAATATGAAAGTGTGCTGCAGTAATGGTATCATACTAAAGTTTTCTAATAAACTTCAACCAAGCATCATTTCCTTCAACTTTACATTTATGTGTAGTTTGTCCAGCTGATAAAAAAAGATGCATTCACTTTTTGGTTTTCATGTGAACATTTTAAGACCATCAATACATTTGCAACATAGTGGTTCTGTCATTTATCTGACAAGACCCTCCTTAATTAATTTTTTTTCAGGAATTCGTCAGACATACCATGGGAGGGCTGTTGTCGATCACGCTGACCACCTGGATTTCAATCCCCTCCTCGTCCACGTCTTTCAGAAGTCGCATCATGTCACTCACACTCATCCACTTGGTGTCTTTGTCACCCACAGCAACGATGTAGTCGCCCTCCTTCAGTCCATTGGTCTTAAAAAGACATGATCGAGACAAGAGTCAAACACATGATTTTAAAGACGACGACATATTCACAGAGAACGTCTTTGAGGGCTACCATCTTGTTTCCTCCCCTAAGGCAGCTAAAATCAGCAGACAGGTAAGAGTGTGTGTAAGCGTGTGTCATTTCCTGAGTAGGTCCACACCCACACGCAGGAGTTGAACCGTTTCTGTTTAATTGCTTGACTTACATCCACATGAGCTGGTAGATAACTCTGCAAAATTAGCTGTCTGAGTAAAAAAAAAGAAAAGAAAAAAAAGCTTTCTGAATGCTTTATGAAAGAGTTGCTAAGAGTTTGGCCTGGTAAAGCTTATGCCGTACAACTAATCCGTTTCTCTGGATGGCCTGCACAGCTTATTAAGGCCTGCTTTTTGTTAGCACATCTTAATGAGCTGTCAGGCTGCAGAGGATTGCAGGGCGTAAATACTCCCCGTTTCTTAATTTAATTAAGTGGCCAGAGTGTCAGGAGGGAGGAGGGGAGCGCCTCCCGACATTTTTAGACGCGAGTCCCGTTGAGCTTACGGAGGCAGACTTCATTTGAATCAAACACCCACAAAACCGGGAGGAGTGTTTGGAATTAGTCCATATTTCCTGTCCGAAAAAAGCCGACTCAAACTGAGCTGGTCGTTTAATTATTGTGCAAAGAGTTGGAACTAGAGGATCCTTCACACTTCATAGCCTTTAAGCCTAAGAATTGTCAAAGTACAACGTGTAAATAAATTAGAACAGGTCTTTCCAATGTTTTGTTGAAGTAGGTCATGTTACAGCAGACTTATTTGACATGAAAACAGTATATTCTCTGCCATACACAACTGATGACTCAGCATATGCAACCTCTCACTCTGTAAAGGCTGTAAATGGAAAACTGACTGCTAGGCAAAAAAAAAAAAAAAAAGCCCTAATGGAAATATGTCAAAGGAGTGAGCGCTCTTACTTTCCTCAAAGCTTTGTGAAAATAAATAGGTGTGCAGGACAGATTTCTCTCCTTTAAAACAGTTTTTCCCCCCCAAGATTATTAAGCAACTAGAAAGCTGGTTTTAAGAGAAGGAGTAGCTCAAAGCTGAGGGGTTGGAACAACAAAATTCATAGTTAAGAGCGTTTGTCCAGGAAATTAAAATCAATCATTTGACTTTAGTTTGTACTTTTTATGATTCAGCACAAAACTTCTGCTGATGGCAGCAGGGAAATTATTGCATCTCTCTCAAAACATGTCATCTCCATTGTCTACAAATGACAATTAGCTTTAGCAATAACACCACTTTTCTCAGTATGTGAGCCAAATGAAGGAGTACGTTTTGACAGTAGCTGTGTTTCCATTATATATGTGCGCACAGCTTTGTCGATATTCCACTAATGTCAAAAGAACGCTATTTCGCACCTGTGGTGTTTCCATTAAGTAAGAAACGCAATTCAAATCATATGCGAGTAAGTTTGTTCATGCAATAAATCACACAAAAAAACATGTCTTGCTATGATCCTCCGACTACTTCCTGTTGTCTTCATCATGTGACTCGTGTGATGCAAGTCACATGATGCAATTTTGTGAAATAAACCAATTTTGATTTGACAAAAGAAAAAAAGATAACACCTCATCCTAGCGGCAAAACATTTTATTGAAATTTCAAGAGTTTTTTTTTTTTTTTTTTTTTTTTAAATTGTGTTTTCATTAAACAAATTTATTTTCAAAATGTCAAA
Source organism: Girardinus metallicus (assembly GCA_903067095.1). Lineage (NCBI taxonomy): Eukaryota > Metazoa > Chordata > Actinopteri > Cyprinodontiformes > Poeciliidae > Girardinus > Girardinus metallicus. The sequence goes on along the minus strand of CAEGAE010080502.1, from coordinate 45,164 downwards.
TTGAGAAATTATATTGTCAATGGAAACAGAATTAGTGTTAATTGACCATCAGCTTAGCTGCATCCAGGCAAAACAACATGCAGTGACAAAGCTAACCGATGATACGATTTTGAGTTTGAGTACACAAAGTAATCATTTAGGTCAGAACTGATTCCAACATCTACTTGAATGCCATGAGAACTTGACATTTTGAATGAAACTTCTAGGCATAAGTGGTCAATCACCCCTGTGGTGCATTATAGCTAGACTCACTTCCATTCAAAGTACTTTTAAGTCCCTGGGTAGCATGCTGGTTTGTTAGGTATCCAAGCTAGGCCTCTAAGACAAGTTTTCTTCTGACTTCCTCCTTCTCTCTGGATAAATTTCTATGTACATCTTCACCTTATAAACTTACAATTGAGTTTCTGACTGAGTTCTTTACTTTTGTCTTGGGTGCATCAGCGTTCCAAATGTAACATAATTAGTCGTGTGCAGCCAGGTGTAAAGAATGCAGTTTAACTTACGGCAACACGGCTCAGAGGGTCCAGTGAGACCACCTGAACTGGTGCCTCTCCTTTCAGTGTGAAACCCAGGTCTCTGTCCTCTGAACAAACTCGGATTTTCCTCGGGGCCGTCCACTTCTGCTTGGCTGAGAAGACCGACAGAGGGCCCTGAGTGGACATAAGGTGGAAATGCTTGGGTTAATTTGATGTTTTCCTCTTTTTTAAAATTAAAAAGCCCTGTTGGGTTTTGCATTGGGGTAAAACTGGAATTCCAGTTTCTTGTGTCCTCACTGACACATGACCTGTTGAAACAGGGCGGTCTGGGGCAAATTCCTATGTAGTTCTGTCAAGATTCCTGTACGCCAAGTCACACAGAGAGCAATCATATACATTCTCTCTTCAGTAAACATGAGCATCAGTGTTATCAGGTTTCTGTGTAACAAATTCAGACGTATGAATTTTATCAACATGCTTTCAGAAAGAGAAAGATTTTCAAAGTACTTTGTTTTTGACTTGCATAGGGCTGCAGCTACTGATTATTTTAGTAACAGAATAATCAGATTTAAAAATTCAACCACTTGTCATTTTTTATGCAACATCAGAAATACATTAAAACATGAAAAATAAATGTTTCAATTTCTTTTTCCAGATAAGAATAGAAACATTTTATTGCCTAAAATGCAACAACATAGCATTCCTTAAGTAAGTCTGAACCAGGTGAAGCTAAAACTATACCACTTGAGGAATTTTGGCAAAAACATATGTAAAAACAAAAGGTCTTTTTATCTTAAATACAAAACATACATATTTTTTTGTATAGTTTTGGCTTAATACTCTGAATGTCTTCTTTTTTTATTATTTTAATTACTTTTTATGAGTTTGTGTACTCCAGTTAGTGCTTGATCAACTAACTTACTTGATGATGCTGATTTCGATAATCGATTAACTGTGATTAATCCAATTGTTTCAGCTTATTCAGTCATTTCAAATGTATTAAAGAGCATAAATGAGAATAAAAAAATGATAAAAAAGTTCCTCCTTACAATGTCACATGTCGGAAAATTTTAGAAGATCCAAATATTTACTTTCTGTTACACTTGTGACTTTATTGTTTCGTAGATGAAGATAGGGTTAGGCCGTCATAAATGTAATTGTTTTTGTAAAACCGTTTAACACCAGGGAACGCAGAGAAGTTCACACACTTACAGGAACAATAAATTTGATTACAAGAAAAGATTCTTTTATGCCTTCATGTTAATCACAGAGAACTCCAAGGTTATTACTTATTGTTCTAAATCCAGCAATCCTCTTTATCTTTTTAAGGATGACAATCCTGTGCTTAAAGTGCTAGTAAATAGGTGGGTTGGATTTTATGACAGGAACAACAGAAGTCCTTCTGTTCTGAGGCTTTACCACCTGCTGACTGAAACTGATGCCTGCATTTTATCAGCGTAGCTGTAAACTGGGCTTAACCAAAGAGACGTAGCCCATACCATCACTACTAAATAGTAAATAGTGACATTCCTTCATGCATTTAGCATGAGATTCAAAAGGAATCAGAAACTGAATGTTTAGACGTGAGGAGTTCAGGAATCACTGTGGAGAATAAAAGGAATAAGAGAAATGTTCCACATTTTCTCACATTGTCGATTCATTCCAATGAAGTCTATCACTTTATTGGAATGTGAAGTAATAGACTAACAATAGTTATACATAAATGTCTATAAAATTTGTTGTACATTTCCGATCCGCCCCACAGAGTCGAAGCTTTGCTTTGTATAACCACTTCTTGCTGATGTTGTTTCAAAAATGGCCGACTTCTTGTCACTTTCCCCTAAAGTCAATGTCAATGTCAAATGTATTTATATGACACTTTAAAAACAGGTTTAACACTGCACCAAAGTGCTGCACAAAAACAATAATAAAGTAAGTTGATGAAAAGAAAAAGAGAAATAATACAAGTACAAAAAAAAACTACATATATTGTTAAAATAATACGAGTAATAATAAGTAAAAGGAAATAAATAAAACACAACAGAAGAGCTACAGTATCCATTGAATGCCAAAGAATAAAAATACGTTTTAAGAAGCAATTTAAAATGGTCCAGACTTTCTAATCTGGAAAGGCAGAGTGTTCCAGAGAATAGGAGCGGATATTTGTCAGGTCTCTCTGGATCCCTTAGTTACTTTTAGGTCTGTTCTTCTATGATTAATGAACTTTTTGTACGTCTGTCACGTAACATTTCATTCAAACACATTGAAGTTGGTGGTTGCAATGCGAGAAAATGTGAAAAAGTTTGAGTGTGATTGACAGGAAATTTCAAACGATATCCTTAACCAGATATCATGAAGAGAACTCAAAATACCAATTTTAACCCACAACAAGATGAAAAAATTACAAAATGTTCTACCTCTCTCTGTTTCCTCAATTTATACCATAGTAACCAAACTAAGGCTTAAACCATGCTCAACCCATTTCCGTTCATGGTTAGTGTTAGTTTTGCATTTGTTGATTTGGATGAAAGTCCAGGAGGCTTTGGGAATGACATGTCTTTAAACACACAATTAAATGTCCCAGAGCTTCCTGGAGACTCACCCTTGGTTGGTTGTATTCAGAAATGATGAAAAAAAAAAGTCAAACTCTGTTTGTGTTCAATTCTAAGCAGATCCTTAATGGTAAAAACACACAAATCCACAGACATTTTATACCACTTGATGAATAAACCAACCAGGGAAAAAAAAAACTGGAAAAATAGTAATGTGAGTAAAAGAATATTAGTAACCCACATACCAGCCTCTGGAAAAAGTCGGTGACTTTCACCTTTGTGGCAGCAGGAAGCTCCATTTCTGCTTTGTGCTCCGTTTTAGCTGAGGGGAGAAGAAGAGGAAAAACAATGAGGTCATTTACAACGCCAACCATCACCAGCGCATTTACATCCGCCGTCCTGCAGGGAGGAGGACGGGGGAGGTCAACAGAGTAAATACTGAGTCACCTAACCGTCACTTATCAAAGCTAATAAAACTGCAGCAGGTGTGGACACCATGAAAGTCAACACAATGGTCTCTGAGCTCGGGAGGCGTTTGTTGTGGAGACGCTCGGGGTCATTGTTCTGTCGCCAAGTCGATCACAGCAAGGTTTTTCTCTCTCAACACAAGAACACAGACAGACTGCATTCCTTGAATCTCATCTTAACCTCCTGTGCTAAAGCAAACAGGATATGTGCTTCTTCTTTTTTTTTTTGTTATTCTAAAAAGAAAAACACCCCCAGGACTCACAGATGATGTCTGGAGCTTCGACATAGTCAACGAACTCTTCCTCGTTGTCGTAGTCGCTGTACTTGTCCAGAGAGCGCCGGTGGCTGGCTTTTAGAATTTCCTGCAGAGCCTCCAGCTTCTCCAGGTGCTGGCAAAGGCTGTAGTTCCTCAGAGCCTCTTCGTGACCCGAGATGGCACGGCGAATGTGAGCTTTACCTGGGAAAATGCACGAAATATGGTCAAAGATGAACAGCCGTTTGTGTTGCCAAGGCAGCCTCTAGTATAATCCCATTAAGTTGATTGACACTGCGGTTACTAGCTTACCAATGCGTTCACGTTCGTCTTTGTTCTTCAGGATGCCGAGTGGGGAGCATCCCTCTGGGAGCTGATCGTACACCTGAGATAAGGTCTTCTCCTGCTGGTCCTCGTCGTCGTTGGGACCCACTAAACGCAGAGGAGAGAAACGATCTGTCACTTCAACCCTGAAAAGCTTCACCTGTAGTCGAGTTACGATGCTCAGAAATGCTCCTTTAAAGTCTGCTGCATCAGAAGCCCTGCACACGATTTTAACGAGACAGGATTGTTCAATAAGCACTGATAAATGTAGTTGATACTTGGGTACGGTATTAAATACACTGCAAAAATACAAAACCCCACCAAGTATTTTTAGGATAGTTTCTAGTACAAATATCTTGTTGCATTTGAAATAAGATAAAACTAACTTGCAAGTAACTTTTCAGCAATAAATAGGAGCTTGTTTTACATCAATAACTCCTTAATATTGATTTAAAAAGTCCTAGTTCCACTGGCAGATTATTTCACCTTCAACATGATATTTTTAACATAAGTGAAATAATCTGCCAGTGGAACTAGTACTTTTTTAAAAATATATATATATTTAGGAATTGTTATTTGGACAAACAATTCTTTATCTTGCTTAAAAGTTACTTGTAAGTTAATTATGTCTTATTCCAAGAGTAAAAATTTACTTTCACAAGAAAACTAGACCAAAAAATATTTGGTAAAATTTTGTGTTTTTGCAGTGTAGCTTTTCTTATATGCCCTTAGTGTCTCTAATGGCAAAAACATAAATATCTCAGAAGGGTTTGGATTCATCTGTTGAGAGTTTTCCAACATGTTGCAACAAATTTCTATTCGATCAGTGACTCCTTAATCGTTACTACTCCACACTATTAAGATTAAAAATAAAGACCAAGAAAAATATTAATCATTCTCCTTTCTACTTTGTGTTGGTCGATCATATAAAATTCCAACAAAATATATTGTAGTTTGTAGTTGTGATGTGGCAAAATTTGGGAAAAAAAAGCCATGAATTTTGCTGAATTCTGTAGATGTTAAAATTACACAGCAATCATTTCTTTACTGAGAAGCTCATCAATTTCTTTTAAAACTTCTTAAGTGCTTATAAACCATCATCTACATATCCTGATCAGAACTTTCTATGGGTTTGGATCACACAGCTCGCTTCACAGAGGCAGAACTATTTGCTGGTGTTTGTGTTTTATCTCCGTTCCACTGCTGCCATCATTCACTGACGTTTGTTGCTTGGAAATTCTCCTCTCTCTACGGTTCTGCGGTTAATTGCTTTATTTTCCTCTTCTGCCAGGAATTTGCTAATGAGCTGCCAGATTCAAAGCAGCTTAGTTTCCATGTTATTATCTGTAGTTGTGTCCTAGTCCAAGAATTACAGTCGTCCTCTAGGAAGTTTCTAAAGCTTTCGTGTGCACTGGTTAAACTTTCATCTTGGCCTCTTCAGAATGTGCAGTTAGCTTCAGTATAGACAAAGGGGATTTAATTGGACTGTGGATTAGAAAATAAACCACAAACTTCTTTTTTTAATTATAAAGAATGAAATATGACATCTACAAGACATCAGGACTAATCAATCACCACGGTTACACAACCAGTAGAGTTACAAAACCAAACGGCAACATTGCTATCAACCACAGAAAGCTTTTTTCCCTCTGGAGTTATTTTTCTTATCCACTTAAACATTGTTTCCCTTACTTGTTTTTTAGTTATGTGGACAGAGATATAAAGGAATAATCCTGCAACATTGTAACTTTTCTCCAGAGTTTTTTTTTTTCTACTTTAAATTCTTCCCTTGTCTTTCTTGATCACAGTTTCTTCAGACAAAGCTTCTGAATTTGTTTGTGTGAATCCTTAAATAGCTGTTGTGTAACAGTGCAAGGGCTCACTGTAGTTCAGTTCACTCATCTGGCAAGACCCACAGTAGCTCACACAGAATTAAAGGCAAAGAGCAGCACATTCAATAATGTTTTCTACATGAGGCAGAACTAATTTGTTTTGTTAAAGAAGCAACAAATTGTACAACTAGCAATCCCGTTTTTTTGTAAAAGTACGTTCTCTCTGTTACATCTTTCAAAGCTCCAAAAACGTTCCCAGAAAGGTTTCCTTACACTCATGATCCAGCAATGCTGATGCTAAAAAGTGGTGCGCCATGGCTCGGTAGTGGTTGGTTTTGACCTGTGACATGGTGGACCAGAAGAGTGGCACGTTGTCTTTTATTGGCGTCTGGACCATGAACTGATGGACCTGATCGTACATTTCCGAGACCTGGCAGGAAGAAGACAACGGAGGAGTGAAAAAAACCAGACTCTTGTGACCAGCACATTATGGACAGTTCATGAATGTTTGTATGCTACTTACCTTGGCAGCCTCCTGGGCCATTTTAATCAGGGAGGTGAACTGGTTCAGGACCCCTGGCAGAGCAATCCTCTCAAAGAGGCACTCCTGCGCCTGAGCAATCATCAGCTGGATCAGCATGCTGACCATGGCCGGACTCATGTCATAGCTCGGGATGTGGGTGAAGGTGGCCTTGAGGTGACTTAGCATGCCTGAGGGGAGAGGTTTGAGTTAGCAGAAACCTAAACAAAACCCAAGGCTAACTGCTAATACGACATGGTACAGGCCGCTTTTTTGTATTGTTAGTCAAATTGAATTAGCAATTAGCTAGGCTAACTGTTAATATAACATGGTAAAGGCAGCTTTTTGTAATGTTAGCCACACTAGCCAGGCTAATTACTAGTAGAACATGGTAAAGGTCACTTTTTTTGTAATGTTAGGCACATTAGCTAGGCTAACTGCTAATAGGAGATGTTAAAAACAGCTTAAGTGACCTCTATAATAATGTCTTTGTTTTAAGGTATGAAATTGCTTGTTTTTTGCGACTGCTCTTACACGCAAACGGCGTGACATCACTTCTGCTCCCAACTTTTATTACCACTCGCTACAGAAACGCTAGACAACTTTTTTTGAACTATGCTCCTATTCTCCACTTTAATAGTTCTTATAGTAATCAGTACTTGACAAATTGGTATTAAATAAAACTGAGATTCTACTTTTTCAGTCTTTCAAAGTATTCTGCTTCAACCTTTGATTAATGACTGACTTCATACGAATAACTGTAGTCCTAAAACATATTCAATAGTTTTAACAAAACTGAAACAAATAAATAGGTGCGACTCAAACAGCAATTTGACTTGACCTGTTTATTTATTGTTATTCATCTGATAATTATATAAAACAAAAGGTTCCTCCCAGGATGCAGTAGGATTATCCATTTTTCCAAAAAGCCAGTGTGTATTTTGTTTTGTTAGGTTAGCTAGTAGTAACAGAAAGCTATTTATTACTTAGTAACAGAGAACTAGATTGCTAGGACACATTATGCAACATGGTTTCTCCTACAACTCTTTAGAGCACTGAAGCAAATCCAACATATATTTAGATGTGTACATAAATAAATGCTCAGCAATTGTCAGCTCTCAGTTTAGTTTTGCTGCTTGGACAATGTTCCCCGTCACAACATAAGTGCTTTAGTTATTACAAGTTGAAAAAAGATTCATCAAAGTGAGAAACGCGAAGCCAAGTTGCGAGCTGTAATTACAGTGAAAGACCGGCCGTACAGCACAGCTATATATCTATCAAGATCTGACGGCGATTCTTGAAAACCTTTGAGCGATGGAGAGCTACTTTGTGTTTCTGATGCTTTTTTGGATTGGAGCCACATGACAAGGAGCCAGAAACATCATCTGCATTCATTCTTCCTCTTGACACAGACACCAGAGGGGGGCGGCGGCCGGCTGATAAACTGACTCGAGCGTCGACAAACTTTATCTGAACAACATGTTATTGTGTCCCTACTGCCATTATGTACGGTACAAAGAAAGGCCAACATTTCATGGAAGTATTTAGGGAGGCTGCTATTTTTAAAGGAATTGTAGCTGACAGTTTCTTTCACCATTTCACTCTGGAGTTGCAAACGCGAACTCCCCCCTGGGCTGACTTCCAGGTCGTTGCAGGTTAATGCAGTCAAAGCGTTAATGTACCTGCGGCTCTTTGAAAAGACGAGATAGCCTCCTCCAAGCCCGCTATTGTCTGCCGGTCACTTCTGGTGCCGATCTGGGAGTACAGAGCGGCCATGTTGAAGACCATGCTGGCCTTCTCTAGAGACAGGTTCTGCTGGCAGACGGGAACGCCTGTGAAGGAGTCGTACCTGCAGGAAAGAAGACGACGCTCGTCACCATTTACAGCTCAATTTAGAGCACAAACATAATTTTATAGTGGCTTAGAAGACATAAATGAGTTAAGGCACAGTCTAAAACGTCTTTACTAAAGCCTTCACTTTACTTTGAGACATGTTTTTCATATTAGCAGCAGTTTTTAAACATTTTATGACATTTTTGCCTTTTTATTTCCACAACTAGAACCTCTCATTGCACAGGAAGACAAACAGCTGGCACCAACCTAAATCTTTCTCATTTAAAGCTCCTATAAGCAAGCGAGGCATTAGGTAGGGATATACCAGCTGATCCACAGGCTTAAGGAGGTGTCAGAATACTGGAAGACTGAAAACCCCCAACATGGCCGCTGATTTAGGAGAGGCCTGCTCTCCGTCTTCTTCATTTATGTACCTCTTTACTTTTTTAAAGGCAGAAACTATAGAAATTAAGGTAACTGTTTGGTTCGTTTTAAACGCACATCACGTTTGCTTTTTCATAATTGCAAAAGCTGAGCCTGTCACAATAACAAATTTTGCTGGACTTTAAATTGTCCCAGTGATTATTGCGATAAATGATAATATGGTTGTTTTGAGACCGTAAAGTAATATACTGATAACGGCAACATAATGCAAGTGCCTCCCCTCAAAGACCAATAAACTTTAACATAAAGAACACTTAGCACTGGAAGTGGAAGACATTTTAGGTAAGGTAATTTTATCTATATAGCACATTTTAAATATCCAAAATAAAATAAAACGGAAATAAACACATGCAACTAAAACCATAAATAAAATGTATCTTTAAGTCTCTGTAAACAAAATTGCCTTTCAAAAATTATTAATCATCAGAATGGAAATTATGGAACTCATTTTAATTTATATGCAATTAACTGATTAATAGGTTATTGCGACAGGTTATGCTAATCACAAATTTCTGTGTATTTTATTAGGAAATAGAGCATAATTGTGCAGTTGAAACCAATAAGTATATGGTTTCTGTTTATTCAACCTTCACTGAGTGAACACCTTGTGGATCTCCCTAAAGCATGATGCTGCCACCACCGTGTTTCACTATGGGACCGGTGTGTCCAGTTAGTTTTCTACTGTGCTTCCCAGGTAGACAAAAACATTCAGTTCCCAAGCATCTTTCATAGGTTGCTTATTTTTGGATTACTTTTGTGTTGGTGCAATCCCATAAAATGGCAATAAAATACATTTGGGCTTGTGACATGGCAAAATGTAAAAATGTTTAAATGGTATGAATAATTTAGATTTTTGTAAAGCAGAATACTTAGTAATACCAGGTGAAGAAGATGCCCGTCTGGCGTGTTGGGGAGAAGAAGCGGTTCTCTATCAGAGGAAGGTGACTGTAGTATTTTGCCAGCAGCTCCACCCCAGTTTCGTTTCGGCTTGGTGTCCTGCAGGCCTAATGCATAAAAAAAGATTAATTTAATAACAAACCTGTAGAAGTGAGGATGTAATATTCTCACTCAAACTCTTGAAGGCTAGTCATTTAAAAAAAAAGGGAAAGTGCTTAAAATTGTAGGGACACAACTGGTTATTTCCACACCTTGAGGAATGGAAATAATAAATATAAAGGTGGTTTTTGCAGTAGAGAACGATACGTTGGGAAGAAAACATTCAAAACCACTACCTGTCGGAGGTCCATCAGGTCGGCGATCTCCTCTTCAAAAGTCCTTCCGTCTTCGTTGTAGTGCTCCATGATGAAGTCCTGTCAAACACGCAGGAGTCAACCCTGAGCCCAACGCATTTATTCGTTCATTGCCGACATTTTGTGGGGCTTTTCTGTTCTGCTCTACACATAAGCCGAAGAATGCGTGTTCAAAGCAGCCCTATTTCAGAGCCAGCCGGCTGCACCTGCTAATTAGCTCGGAGATCAATTACTGACAGGAAACCAGACCAGGAAGCGACGCGCGATAAATAAGCCATGGTGACATTTACAAGCGGGCTTCCCCTCGGCGCAGTGGAGCTCGATAATTACTCCGGCGTTCTAAGTGGCTACTGACCCGCTTTGGAACGCCTTTATGGCTGTAGCTGTGCTGACAGGCAGGCGTGTAAAACGTGCCGAGGATGAAAGCTGCTTTTTGGCAGGTAGTGAGACAACAACAACAAACTGCTGGAACGTGCTTTGGAAACGTCTCACACACATTTGCTGTTTAGGTAAAAAAACAAACAAACAAAAAAAAAAACACACAATGCCAGATTAGAGATTGGAGCTGCTAATAATACAGTGGAGGGCGACTGGTGGTGCAGACAAATGACCCAAATCCTCAATGAAAGGAGTCTCATTTTAAATCCCAACTGTAAACATGGACTATTGTAATGTGGGTCATGTTTGCAGGACGGACATTTGCATTTTAACATCGATTATTGCAAGATGGGATGTCATTTTATGAAGCAATAAAAGCATCTGAATGCTATATAACAGTAAACTCAAACCTGGACAATGACGTAAAGCTAGATTTCAGCACAGCCCTAAACATGTGTTTGCGTTTCTTTCATTTTCTACCGTTCTTTTATATTTTAGAACACATACTGAAAACAAGACGCGGCGTTTGAAGTTTTTGTACCTTGAATGGTGCAGAGAAGTCGACTTCTTTCGTCTCCTTCAGACCCAGCGCAATCAGGGGAATGTTGGTAGTTTCCCTGTAAGCAAAACAGAAAGAAGGTCGTCTTGTGATCAACAACGTATTAGCATTCAGTTTCTATGCTCCTCTGATCCGGAAGAAACTTCCAGAAAACAAGTCAGTAAATTCAACAAGCGTGACCAGTTGAAGGCAAGGCCACTTCAATAGGAGAGCGAAAACTGCATTAAACCAATCTGATTTACCTACAGCAACATCAAGGATCAGCGTAATGCCTTCTAATTATTGCATGTTGTTAATTATTGAGCCTGGGAAAAAAGGTTAAAAATACTGAATAATTTGAAATAATTAAGCTGATCCAAGCAAATCAAGCTGAGAAAGTTAACATTTTGTTCGGCCTTTATGTCGAAAATCAGACTAGCGAAGCCAGGATTTGGCAGATGGTGTAGTGAACACACTCTGCAGGAGTTGGGATTTAAAGGTGAATGAGGGCCTCGCGCTGCACCGACTCTCCATCAATTAATCATCCTCCCCAGCCTCCACACGCCCCGACTCGCTGCTGCGCTTCAGCAATGCAGCGACGCAAACTCCTGTAATTGCTCCTTTTTTAGAAAAAAAAAAAAAAGAGGAAAAAATTCCTGTTATTAAAACCAGCTTCTAGTAAACGCAAGACTGCACCGCGTCCTGAAACTTCTCATTTCATCTCGGCTGGCGCCGTAATCATTTGGAATGTGGAACGGGAAGGACTCGGACGTCTGCTGCAGACAGACGGAGAGCAGGTTCAGCTCGTTATCGGGGCTGAAGAAATACACCGTGACAAGTACCTGCTGCTGTTCACAGACCAAAAACAAAACAAAACAAAAAAAACACCTAAACCCTCATCAGCCTCACAGCAGAGTTAGAAACTAAAGGAAGAAATACACACACAAAGATTTGCAGCAATAAAGAGGTCAGGGTGTTTTCCAAAGGAAGTCATTGCACTTGATGTCGGAGTCATAATCTTTTAAGTATTTTATTAGGATGTGATGTGATAGATCAACGTAAAGTAAGTAGAGCATAATTGTGAGGTAAAAGGAGAAATACTTTTTCATATAAATATTAAAATATAGGCTTAATTAATTATTTAGAGGTAAGGAAAACCTAATGTGGGGATGATGTCAAGCAGAAGCCCAGAGTTTGTTTTCTAACAGACTTTTCACAGTAAACATATTTCACAAAAGGTGCCATTTACATGAAATTTCCACTAAGTGTTGGTAACAACCCAAGTAACCCATATTCAAAAACAAACCAAAACAAATAAGTTCAGAAATTAGTTTACATTATTTCACATAAACTAAGAGTGAAAAATATTAATTTCTCCTGAGTAATAAGGGACATGATGCTGGATTTCAGCTGGTGTCTTGGCTTTTATTCCTTTTTCCACCTCCCTTTCTGCCTGTGTTCAATACTTTTTCCCTGCTTCATTTTTAATTATTACACATAAATTAGTTCCTGAACTTATTTGTTTTGGTTTCTCTCCCTTAATATGCTCCCCAAAAAAATTCAGAAAGTGTTTCAAGACATGAGCCAAGATGGAAACTGAACTTAAAAACAAATGAGTATAAATACTTCATCAAAAAGTAGGTGTGTCTCTGTTACTGGGGTTAAAACATGGAATAGAATGATTAAAAGCGACTTGATTATTTAAAATTTGATTGAAGCCTTCGTGATGCTGATTTATTTACTGTTTAATCTGTTCTTTGTTTCAATTTTTTCTTCTTGTCTGGACTTGTTGAGTTCATGGATTCTGTTCATTTTTATCTTGCTATAGCTAAGAAGAGTGTAAATGTTCACAGGCCAAAAAAAATGAACACGTAAGAAAAGGCTGAATAGCTTATGAATTATTTTTATTTAACTTTGTTTTGGATTTCTCTGAGTGCAGTTGGATTGTTGATTGACTAACAACTATTCGATGCATATTGATTCTGACTCGGCAAAATATCATGCTTTTTACTGGTTTCTAAACTGGTGATTAAGATGTTTTTGACTTTATTTTTGCATTTTCATGATGTAAAGCACTTTGGACGGCCTTGTTGCCGAAAACGTGCTATATTTTCAAAAATATACAGCAATAATAATCTGGTGAATAAGCTGGTGAAACTGTGATGTGTTCAATACTTTAACATAATTGTGATAAAATAATAATAATTATACACAACCCACATAAGGAGGCCTTAGTCCCCGACCGTTGCAGGTTCGTTTACGGGCCTCTTGTTCTTTGCTGCATGTCTTCCCTCTCTATCTTCACCTACTTTCCTGTCTTAGCACGTTCTAATAAAGGCCACTAGAGCCAAAATAACCTTTAAAAAAAAAAAAAAATACATATATACGCTGAACTTTGAGGTTGTAAAATGACAGGACATGACCGAGTGGAAAGAACACATTTGTAATTCCCTGCAAGGTGAAGCTTCGTGTATCAACGGAGGCACAAGCTGTCCGGACTACATGCTCCGGTAGAACAACTCCTCATACTCATTCATCGCTTTAAGATAGCGCCGCATTCCTCTGGCACACTGGCTCAGTGATTCACTGCAGATCTTCTGCGTCAGCGGCACAGACAGCAGAGATATGGGCTGCACGGTGATGCATCAGCACTTGTAGATGAGATCACTCTGATCTCTGGTTCGGTTCGGCAGGGTGCAGGTCCCGGGAGGGGAGGCATTTGTAATGCTGGGAATCTAAGATGCCAAAATTCCCTGCATTTTATGCACTCTGACTGTTTGAAAGAAAGTCTTTAAGTTAAGGAAGGCGGGACAAGCGGAGATCGGGATCACAAGTGCAACCTGATTAGATTCTCAGAGCTGACAACTTGGGCAGCTTACATGCGGTAAATTTGTATTGATAATTTGGAACGTTTTTCTGATTACAGCTACATGTTTTGACTACTTCAGCTCTGTGACTCCAGAGTTTGCAGGAGGCCCTGATCTCTCACCAGATGCCAGTCTCCTCCTTCAGAGAAAAACAACCCGATGTGATTTAATGAAGATTATCTTTAGAAACTTTTTATAACAGAGAAGAGAGAGGTATATTCCAGCTAACACTTGAGATTTGCATTACATTTTACTGTGGTTGAGGCCTTTACAAGCTCCAATGAAGTTATGTTGACCTTTTTTTCCCTTTCAACAAGGTTGGGGGAAAGACATGCAGTGATGATCTTTCCATGGCATCAATTTTAAACACAATGAATTTTTTTGGGGGGACTGAACACTGTTGGTCACCTAACTTCCCCAAAAAGCACAATAAATTTCCAAATTTATGGGTAATTTTTAGAGTATGAAATATGAAAAAAAAAAAAATGGAATGACTTGAAATCTAAACAACCTGAGCTACCATAAAAAATAGCTGGAAAGCATTTTGAACTGCCTTGTTGCTGAAATGTGTTCTACACATAAACCTGATTGACAGTGAGGTATTTTATAGAGGTTTGATGGATGTAGAAGTTTTGAAAATCAATAGAAAATAAAGATTAACATTTATCCCTATGCATCTGGTGCTTGTCCAATATTTATAAAGCTAAAAGAAAGTGTGTCAATGTACAAACTGTAAACATTGATACAAGTTTTAGTTGCTTTAATGAGAATAAAATAACCACTAGTCAGTTTCTTTTTTAAAAAAAAAAAGATGGTTAGAAAGTGGAAAACTAAAAAACTATTTTAAACAGGGCTTCTGCAGGTTACACAAATTTAAGACTTTTTAAGACCATTATGGGTGTAATGTAAGACCATCAAGAAATGTATGAACTTCGTCCAGCCAATTGACAAGCCATTTGTACTTATCTATGATAGATGCATAAAAGCTAGCAAGGGAATGTTAGCAGTGAAAGCGTTTTAAGGATGTGCTACTTTTAAAGCAAATGTGTTTTCTGTTTTGCAATAGCTCATGTCTGAAAAACCAGCTGAAACTGGTAAGAGCAACAACAAGGGACACCATCTAGAAGACGGAGGACTCCTGGGAAAAGCCTAGAAAGGTTATGAGAGTCTTGTCTTTGTGTATTCACCACAGAGGTTGTGTTTCAGGCTTAAATAAGCAGGCTGGGTCTCCATTGTAGAGATTTGCACCATCATCACGAAGTGACAGCTGCTCACAAATAACCATAAAAAAATCTTTCTCAACACATCCAAGAGCTTTGTGTTCAGGTAATGAGTATGTAAGGACTGCGTGCTAGGATTTTTGTGTGTGTGTGTGTGTGTTTGTGTTTCAGGCTGTGGGAGACACAGGTGGACAGATAATGCTTGCTTCAGAGTCTGCGTATTGTCATACAGAACGCTGGTGATTCTTTAAGAACCTGGCAGACACTGACAACAGGCCGTTTGTTCTGACCCTCCACTCACTCCCTAATCCTCAAGCTGAGGACACTGGCAGAGGACACTGGGGAGTAACAATTTCATCCAGAAGCAGCTGCTAAACTTTCTGCGTATTAATAATCCAAATCCCAAATGGGAAAGTATGAAGTTCAACATCAGATAAATTGCTGAGCAAAAAAAAATCTAAAAAAAAAAAAAAAAACACAAGCGGGAAAGTATTTGCCTCCCTGATCGCTGCAGGAGAGGAAAGTTTGTAATCTTCCACCGTTTGTGTGCATCAGTGCAGACTGACTCCCTGAATCTAGGTTAAAACCTCCAGAGTGTTGCAGGACGCCGTCCATGTGGGACAAACAAAATAATCCGGGATTATCGTAGTGGCAACACAAGAGCGCGTTTTGGGTTTTGTGAGGTCATTTACGAGAAAACTTGTCTAGGTCTGATCGTCTGAGCCTAGTGCTATGTAAGCAGTCAACGTAATCAGCGCTGTGGACCAATGCGTTCAAAGTGAGCCCATTCACGAGGGGCATTAACTTTCTGCAGAACTTTGAGATTAAGAATTGTGTTGTTGTTTTTTTTAAACAAATTTGAATTGACCCCAGAAACACAAATTATTTTAGGGCTAATTTTACCTACAGAAAGGAGCCTTGGCATTTTCTCACAAAGCCAAGAACTTTGCCTTGAACTTAAAATAATCTAAAAAACCAGGAAAAATTGTATAAAAATAGGAAGTTCTGCTCAGCTAGAATTAAAAGACAAAGAACAGAAGTTGGGTTTTATCTCTGCCTGACATGGAGTCCTTGCCAAGAGCTTTTTACGAGAGTCTTAAAATGATTGAGCAACTCTAGTGTACAAAGGGAGGTTGTTCCAGCACTGGGAAGCCTCCATCACAGGTGACTGGGAGGCCTTGTAGGCCATGCTTGGAATAAAGCACAGGGGTTAAAGGTTCATTTGAATTTGAAGCAGCAAACCATTAAAACTCTTAAAAACAAGAAATAAAACCCATGAACTGGATTCTTCATTGAAAGGGAGCTGATTATGAGCAAATGCAATTGCACCATAAAAGCTAAAGTTTCCCAGTTTGCAGGCTTGAAACATTTTTAAAACACAATATCAGCAATGAGCTTAGAAAAGCAACTGTTGCTCACCACTGAAATAAGAAGAAGGAGTTCTAGAGCTAGTTTGAATTCATATATTAAACCATACCGCCAGCATACGGGTTGGTCTAATTGTGAGAGTAAGCAGTTCAAGGAAGCAGGATGGCGAATTACCCTCTCCCTGAGGGGGGGTGCAATCAGAGCCTATAATTACACCTGAGCACTTGCCAGCTCATTCTCTGCTGTTTGTTTGCTAAACGGGAGCCCTCCAGGTGAGGTGAGCCCTCTGGTTGACGTGTTGATCCCCATTGGCTGAACTGTGGCTTTGATGTGATGCGCCGGCTAACCGGATCCCCCCTCAGTCACCTTTTCAAACGATGAGGAAATGCTTCGTCGACTAATTTCCCTCCAAACATCTAGTGGCGCTTTTTAAAGTTGTTGCATTTCCTCATTGTGGCTCTGAAACGTTCATGTTTGAGGTTGTGGAGGATCCTCCAGATACGCGCGCTTTGTTTTCCTTCACACCACAGAAAGTTGTGAATAAACAAAATAAATGGAAAAAAAACAACCTCTCAGTACCACACACACACCCCAGCAGAACCCACCCATTGATGCAACCTGCAGAAAACACCAGACACTTCCATAGAGTTTGCTTAAAGGTTCAGCTCATAGTTTCCTTGTTGCTTTTTATACGGTGGCACAGAAACCCGTTAGTCTGGTTTGACATTCAAATGATCGGTCTGCCTTCAGTGTTTCTCTAAATGTCTTTCTCCTTTTATACCTCTTCAGTCATGAAGCTACTTTTAATTAAAGAGAAGCTTATTAACTAAAAACAACACACTTTAGAGCCACATTTTTCCTTCTGTCAGTCAACGTTACTATACTTCCTCCACAGGTGCTTTTAAAGGTAACTTAAGGTTAAGACACTGACTTGTCAAACCATCAGGGCTACATGGAGGGACGCTTTTAACATAAATAGGAAACTTTCACCGACTTGTAAATTTCAATGTGAATCAAAGCAAAAAAAATAAGTAAACGTGTGAATGGAGACCAATAGTAATTGACAATGAAAATGTGGCCTTTATAAATGCCCATAGATGGATTGCAAACAGCAGGTGTAGACGTCTTTATGCAGCTAAACACTCCCGTTACTGTACTGTTTATGATTGTTTCTAAACCTGATGTCAGCAGGAACATATTCACAATTATAAAGGGGTCAGCAAAGCCCTCCTTACTCTGCGCTCTGATAGACGTCCACTGAGCTGTTGAGTCCTTCCAGCTGTCCCATCAGCAGCTGCAGGTTGGAGTTGACATAGCTTAGCTCCAGAACAACCATCTCTTTAACCTTGTTGTTGTTTGTGGCCCTGCAAGGAGCAACAAATGAGAGGACAGACAAAAGCAAAGGATTAAACGGAGGATAAAAGGATACAAATGCAGATAGTAATCCCCTTTAAAGTAAGGCCCCAGGCAGAACGGGAAAAGAAAACATCTATTAGTGGGAATAAAGGTTTCTGTGGCTGAATATTAACACAAATCTCTCTCTTCCAGTAATCTGGACCACAGACCATAGTCACTATGTGGTCGGCTCTGCAACACATTTATTCTTCAACACACACAAACACACACTCACATAGTATACGTTTGTCTTCACAAGGATTTTGCATTGACTTCTATTCTTTCTGTAGCCTAACTTTAATGTTGTCTTGTTGTATAATTTTAGGTGGTTAATAAAAACATAAAACTTCACAGCAAAACAAACTTAATGAGTGAAATAACTGGTGATGAGCAGTTGTGCGTTTTTGTGAAATGATCGGTCTGCAAAGGTTTCGCTGCATGAGAGAGATAAGGTTGCCCTAGCAACTTAGGGTTGCGTTTCTCGTAACACCCATGAAGCACCTGTCTGAGTATTTTTGTAGGAAAGAATTTATGTTTCACTGGCAGCCCTCTTGGAACAACAACCAGCACACTGGGCCGGATGCTAGCTGACAATCGCGTCCCGTCCAGCCATCTAATCTGCGTTAACAGAGAGGTACTAAACACACCTACAGCTTGTCAGTTCAGAGCCAAACTCTTTGGCACAGACACCACTCTGTAATTACAGGGTATTGCTTTCAACATTAGGTGTGACATGTGATTAGGTGGTGACAGACAACTTTAAAAAAAATGCAGCGAGTTTTGACTAAGAACCAGAGAAAAACACACCATACACAAGCACTGCTAGGTCTCCAGTGAGAATGTTTTTACTGTAGATTATTTTCAGTGATAGTGAGGCGTTTACATAATAATAATAATTTCAGTAATCATTTTTAATTTGAAACATCAGTAAAACTTTTACTTTTTTTTTTCTTTTACACACAGTGTGACGTCACCCCTTCTGCCAACATAAATCCCCGCTGCTCATTACAGTAAGGCTAGAAAGAAGTTTGAGGACACTTCTTATTTCGGTTAATACTATAAGACTTGCTTTCATTTCAGCCCACCAACAGCTGTTTTTTTTTTAAATCTTTGGTTTAGGGGGAAAAAAAATAAAAAATACTGGGTTGAAGAGGTGGATATGCTGTGGTTTGGAAAAAGGTGATGCAGCAAACCTGACCATAAACTGTTATTAAAATCCAATTTCAATATCAAATATCACCCAGCAGTGCGTGGGAACCAGACAGGAAGCCAGCAAGTGTGGCTTTACGCAAGGATATTCCCCCCATCCTCTTCTCTGGAAAAGCCGTTTTATACTTTTGGCACCTTGACATTATTGTCTTGAGGAAAAGGTGCCAAGCACTGATACAGGACAGGACAAAAGTTTGTAACTTTAAACAGGGCGACCCAAGCAATCCTTTTTGTCCGTTCTCCTGTGAAAAATATCTTCTAATTCTCTATAATAGCTTTTCAACGACACAAACGAAAACCATCCTGGTTCAAATTTTAAATGAAACATCATTAAAAGATAAGAGTTGTGGTTTTAAATGTGAAACTATGGAAGAAAGAAGAAAAAAAAAGAAAGAGAAAACAGAGAAACTGGTCAGACCAGACAGACTCCACCTGTTGCTGATTGGGAGAGGAATGCAGAACAATAGAGAAGGGGCAAAAGAAAGGTGTACTGATGTAGGCCAGTGACAAACACTGCCACCTAAAAAGTACCATGGTGACATCACTAAAGATTGAAACCAGCCACTCAGACATTTCACCAGCCAATGTTTTTTTTTTCCAATTACAAACGCCACCAGTACAAACAAATGACATGAAATACATGATTTATTCTTAACTCTATGAAAACCAATTTACTGACAATAAGCTTACGTACTCATTAGTCTGTATGTTTACAGACTAATCTACCGTAACAAAGCATGGGCACCTTAACAGAGATGTAGTGCAATAAGTTCACTTGAAGTAATTACTCACAGCAAATTTAACTACACAAGCCTAACATTCTTGCAATCATTTCCTATGTTGAACATTTCCACATTTTGGGTACCACTCCCTCCCCCAGATAGTATTTACTGAAGATGTGTCTAGTCATTTTTAAATGGCATCAGTAGCAGTTTTCCAGCTGTCCTTTTTATTGTTCCTTACTTATTATGTTTTCTATTGAAATTTACAATTATTCTTATTACTAAAAACATCTCTTTTTTTTTCCTGTTCAAATTGTCAACCCGCCACAGTGGCAGGTGCGTTGCTCCAATTTACACGCCACTTCGTACTTTTACCCACATTTAGCCAGTGGCAGATGCTACTTTCCACCCCTGGTTTATAGTGGTTTATAGAAAGACAGACAGACAGGATGTACACAAAGGCCACTTGCCCCCAGCCTTTGCGTAAGTTATGCGAGGCACCAGAGGAATGTCGGGCCTCTGCAGGTTCCAGACAGGTAAAGTCAGACTTTTACCGGTAAACACTGAGCCTTGTTCATCTAGACGCCACATAGTGACATTAGTTGCTACATCAGATAATTCCCAGTGACCTTGTCACTATATTAAGATGAAAAACAAATCGGCATCGGCCAAAATGTGAATCGGTAGGTTGAGGTTTTTGAAACCCCTATAGGGAGCACACCAGCCAGTGAAAAAAGACTTTGGTTTGGTCATTGTCGGTGTCAATGTGACGTTTAACAATCAAGTCAAATAAGACACAAAAGAATGAAAAGCTATTTAAAAAGGAAACTGTATTTTCTACCAAGGTATGCGCTAAAGATCAGCTCCTGATTATTTAGTTTCCAGGTTTCTTACTTTTCATCGTTTTGGGTACAAAACAGAATAAATCAAAGCTGACTTCTGCAAATACCTGGAAGCTAGAAGGTATCCATACAGAAATGTTGCTCTTTTTATCCGATTGAATGTTCGACCTCTGTCCATACAGAAGATCTAGATTTAGAAATTTTGACTACCTTCTGGAAATCTCAGAATAAAGCTAAAGACCTCGATTCTCTAACAAACACACAGGGAGACGGCTCTTCATAGCTAACTGCACTAGTTGTGTAATAGATCATGCAAAGTATATCTTAAAACATCAAATTCCAAACCAATGTCTTTGTTGCGAATTATCCAACAGCTTTGTCTCAAGGGTGCAGTGACAACTGCAAAAGCAAAGATGCACAGTTGCTTTTTTTTGTTGCTGCAAAAGCAGAAGCTTCAGCTACGGTGTCTGGACTTTTGACAGCTGAATGTTGCTGGATCAGTAAGCTTGACTTTCCTTGTTAAGATGGAAACTTTCTGCCAAAACCAGCAAAGAACCAGCAACAAACAGCTACAAAACGCTTTATGGCACAAAGTTATTTACATCAGACTTTTTCTACTTTTTTTTTTGTCATTTATGTGAATATATATACTACTACCGAAGAACAGACATTCTATTTGTCAGATTTCCAAATTGTCTTTTAGGATCCTAGGCTCTGATTGCAAACTGTATTCATGGCATACTCAGATATAACTGAATATTATCATCCTATGCAACACATTTATTTCTTTATTGTTTTATAGGCAACTTATATTGCTATATGTTGCCTATAAAAACTTATAGCGATATGTCTCATTAAAATCAGCTAAAAAGCGTCAAACACGCAGACTTTGGGGAAAGAATATAAAAATTACATTTCTGTAAGTCTTTCATTAAAAATTAGAAAAATACACTCCTACTACTTACATGCTTGTTCGTATTTTTATCTCGCGACGACTCATAAATAACTTAAAGGGAGTTTAATTGATGTACAGTATTTAAGGGAATACAAAGATAGTCAGATGTCTTTTTTTTTTTAGGACTATATAAAATAAATACAAAGAGAAAGGTTTAAAAATATTATCTGGTTTATGTTTCGGCCAGAAAGGCACAGCGTGTGGAGTTGTTAATGAATTCAATGTCATAATTAAGACTAAATGTAAAAAAAAAAAAAAAAAAAAAATCATTGTATTATTTATGTAGGTTCAGTTGTAATATTAGATCTTCCTCTGGTTCTACAGAAGAAAATCTGTATCATCCCAAAACAGGAAAATTAAAATATTAATTTACACCAATTAATTTGTGGATGAATAAAAACATTTCAAGTTGTGTGTTTTTCAAAACTCCAATCTGAATCAATCTCCAAGCTTTCCTCCATAGAAACCCATGTTGTGTAGCAACAGGAGAACATAACATTTAAAAAGAGCAAACAAAACCAGGAGTGCGATTGGAAGGGTTTTTTTGGTAGCCTGATCAAAGCAGCAGGTTCACAAGCAAAAATGTTCAGACTCTTTTTTTTTTTTTCTTCTTCTCTTTAGTGTGAATCACAGTGACTCATTGTTTTCAGGCTAAATGGAATGCTCCCATTTCAGAGCTTTATCATCCAATCCCCGCAATGACAGAGGAGTGCAAGGGGTGCAGCCAAGCGCGTCAAAATGGAAAACAAGTTGGAGTTTACTTGAGCTCACTTATGGTACATAAAATTACATAAGTACTGCAATGTTTCCACCTTAGGTGACACATGCAAAAATCAGAGTTTGCATGTGTCGCCGTCGCCAGTGAATTTGGACTATTTTTATCCTGATAGATGGGCGTTGTGCAGTGATCCTTCTTTGTGGAGACGCCAACAATCCGTGTACAGTGGTATTTGGTAGTGTGCGTGTGTGAGTTGGACCGTACTTCAGCAGATTCTCAGCTCCGGCCCTCATCCTCATCTGTTTGATGATCTGCTGGTTGAGACTGGCTCGCTGCTTCTGCAGTTTGCTCCGTCCGGTCTGCGCGAGCGGGTTGCAGCCCTGGAGGAGAAGACACGGAAACGAGAATGACAACTCAGCCAAATGCTGCATTTTCAAGCAGTTCTTTCCCATAGCGGTTCTGCCCGCATTGATGCTGCCATGACTGCGAGTCCATGTATCGTGCGGCTTTATTTTGCACCTGTGTGTGGTTTCTCATCAGGGTGTTAGCACTCAGAGTTATGAGCACGGGAACAATAAAATACTTCTGCAAAGTTTCTTTCATAGAAGAAGCATCAAGGCACAAAAATACTAGTTTAAAAAAACCGCATGGTTTTGCTTCCTCATCTTACATTTAAAAGTATTTCTCTTTAATAACTGATAAGATGATAGACAAATGTAAGTTTGCTTTCACTTAGACAGTCACTGACTGTATAAAAGTAAGAATAAACGAAAGAAGGCAGTGTAGTTACAAACTCCAAGCATTACTTTATAAAGAGCATAACAGCAATAATGTGTAGTATTTAGTAAAACATACATTTGAAAACTTGTCAAATTTAATTGGGAGTGTATATTACATTTTTGCTTAAGTCAATGCATGATAAATGTTACACGTTATTAAATGCTGTAATATTTTCGCAGCAGAAGGAGTAATTATTCATTTTCTGATTAGAATAATGCAAGTAAAAACTGTGACATTGTGGACATATTTCTAAAAACGGATATTTCTATCACACTGTTAGAATCTCATACTGGTGCTTCCCTATTCAGTATACACAACAGAGGTGTTGGCTCCATTATAATTTGCCTTGCAAAAACAAGCCTAGTAGAGAAACCAGATAACCGGTCAAACCGGTTATCACAACAGACTTAAAGAATGCAATTAGGTTTATTCATGAACACCAAGTAGAGCACAGAGTCGAAAAACACAAAAAAGGACCCAAGAGGTTAAAAAAAAAGAAAAAAAGAAACATCTATGATTTCAGAGGAGAGTTCACTGTTTTTCGGTAAACAACCGATTCAGTCGTTGACTCAAGGCTGACTCAGCCCAAAAAGAATTTCAAATTTCAGAAGTGTCCTTTAATTGGAAGCAAAAAATTATAAAAAAAAAAATTAAAAAGCCATGATGATTTAAACATGTTTTTATTCAGTGAAGTGCCTTTTATCCTGTCAGCTGCCCAAAGGATGCGACATCATTCTGCTGGTACGGATTGTTTCTACTCATTCCTGTCATTGTAAGCGCGGTTCTCTGTGAGGGCTTTTCCTCTGACCGCCCCCTCAAATCCTTTACATTCACGACTGAGTCATGCTGCGATGACGGAGCCTGTGCCAGAGGTTTCTGTGAAGGGACCGAGCAGAACAGCGAGGTGGAAAGGGTCACAAAGCTCCAACGAGGCTGGACCGTACTTCAGCAGAATCTGCGCCTCTTGAGGTCACAAGATTGGACCGGTGCAAACACTTCAGCGTCCGGTAGGTTTAATAAGTAACCGTGTATTCAAATGACTGCCCTGTTTATCAACAGAGGCGTACCGAAGACGTCAGGCGCCGAGCTATTCTGGGAACAGCGACAGGATGACAACATGAGCACGCGACTTGACAGGGTGTGCTCTGATCGTGACACACTGTCCTTCCATCGTTACGTCTCAGGTGGGGCGAGTGATAGAACTGGGGAGTGGCTTGAGGCGGATGGTTGCCATAGCAGTAAGTTTCCGTCATTTGTATACAGCACAAAATAAAATGTCACTCACCGTCTGTCGTCGCAGTTAGCAAGTAGTCACTAAGCGGGCTGTAGGATGTTGGAATTTGATCTGCCAAGATTCAAACTACCCACTTTTTTTATTATTTCATAGGCAACGGCTGTAATATTTTTTTTATTCAACATTGTAAAAAAAAAAAAAAACTAAGTAGAGAATAAAACACTGTAAACGTGGCTGTTTTCAAGGTTCTACTGAATTTATGTTTTTTAATACAAGAAGCTTCAGGCTAGGCAGCCAACCTGCAGTTGATGACCTCCCAACAGACATGGTATCCATATTTTGCTAACTCCAATCTCAAAACAGTGCCATACGGTGCTTTCACACCTGGTAGTCCAGTGCTCTCGGCTGGAATGGGGACCAGAATTTCAATATTTGTAACATTTTCAGCTGCTGTGGTTCACTTTCACCCTATTGTGTCAAACAATCCAAACAACAATCTTGTGGTGGCACTGCACCAAGAACTACGGAAGAAAAAGACACAAAAGCCTCAGAAGAAGACATGAACGCAACTTCCTTTTTCACAAATGAAATTAAACAAAAACGAGGCAACATCAGATTTTAGAGCTTGTAGCTCTTGTCTTTTCAAAAACCACAAGCCATTTCTCCCGCTAGGACTAGAAAGGTTTCTTTTGATTGCATTTACCCAGAATGCCCAGCACTATAGTCTGCATCCTGCTACTGGAGAGGTCTCAGGTCCGCCTGGCACTCACATATGCGCTAGAGGTCACTTCAACCAAACAGAGACCTAGAGTTTTAAGCAGACCAGAGTTTGCTTTTTTAGTCTGCAACAGAGTCTGATTGCGCGGTCACACTTCACCAAACGAACCGGACTTTTCAGGCAAACAAACTAGAGTTTGATGGAAGCGGAGTAAACTGGGTTGGCGTGAACATACCCCTAGTGAGGGTTTGTTCTGATAGCATAAAGTTTTAAAGACTTGGCCACCAGTAACTGCCCACATGCCTAATTGAACATCGGAGACATAAATCACTTTTCGCCATGTCTGCCTCCATCTTTATTATCCCCTTTAGTCCAACTAATTTCCTCGACCTGCTGGGCTGCCTGAACAGTGCAGCCTTTCTCCGCCACTGTGCTACGCACTTAATTAGAGCAAAACACAAAGGGCCGCCCAGTCCAGCATCATATCCATCACACAAAAAATTCACTTGCTGTTGTATAACTGAGGTTTCATAAAGAACATGTGAGGCAATGTATAATGACATAGCTGGTTTGCACAAGTGGTGATTAACAGTGGCAATCTGCCCAGAGGGGGCTTCAGGCACGACCCAGTTTTGAGCTGGAACAATCTGTTTCTTGCCGGTATAGATTAGGTGTGCTTGGTATTTTCATTGTCGGTTATGGTACATGTAGTGAAAACTAAACTCATAGGACTTGCTAGTTTCATCTCCAAGTTAAAAAGCTCAAATCTTAATTTGGAGAAAATTACTGTACAAATCCATTCCTGATTATTACTGCCCTCCACCCCCCATTAGGTCATCTCCACAGTGACCAACGCTTGGAGGGAACAAATATTTCTCCCAGAAAGGGGAGCTTGCCTGGTTCGAGAACCAAGGCACATGTTGTCAATTTGTGTCTGTGGTCTGGCTGAAGGAAAGCCCCAGGCCAGATGCTACGTCAATGCTCTCTCTGGCCAAGGAGGACGAGATGAAGAGCAGAAACATGCCGATTCGGGGGTTTTGTGCTGCCATCTTTCCATCCTGCACACATCCAGTCGGCCTTCAGCCAGCTGGAAGCCAAACTACGGACGGCCCCGAACCACAACAGCTCCCTGGAGTATCGGTCAAACCCGATGAGGTTTTGTTAATCACTGCAACTTATTTTCACCAAGTACCGAGAAAATTAAAAGAAAAAAAAAAAAGAACACGCACCGAGTTCCATGGGGGCAGAAATTTGACTGAGAAGTTTCCTAGTTGTAAATCTCTTTAAGAAGGCCAAATGAAAACATGTGGATGTAATTGTGGTTGACATGAATCTGCAAACTCCTTAATACTCAATGAAAGTGAAATTTAAAAATCAGAAGGAAAAGGAAAAGCAAAGAGTGAGAATCATAAAGAAAGTAGAGCTCAGGCTCCACATTTTAAAAGGCATTAGAACGTCTGGCCGTGTCCTGTGGCTGTACCAGCCCCCGACTCCCACTGACCTTTTTATAGACACAGGAAATCTCAAACCAGACAGCGTTCAAAAGTGGGATTCGGACGGATTTAAAGACACAAAGGCAGTGCTCAGATGCCCATCTAAACAAGCTTGCCCTATGAAAACACTCAGAAACATGTGGAGTGCTCAAAGGCTGACCAAACTCTGTGAAAACACATTAGATAATAACTCAGCTTGCCAACTGTCGCTCCTACAACCTCAGACTACACAAAACCCAAACCTCCAGAAAATGCTACTGTAGCCGGTACTGCAGCTGGGCAATTTACCAACTTCAACGTCAAAACACCAGAAGTTGAAAGTGCTGTCTTCTGTAGCAGTGGAGGCAACCGACCACCTTTAATTATTGAGATGATGCCATTATAAAGAGCACCTCCCACATGTTCAGCTGTTGATTACAATCAATTAAAAGATAAATACTTTGATAAAAGTCCTTAGGAACACAACAACCTGTTGTTTGACAGAAAGCAGACAACTGATAATAACTAGCCATCCAGATTCTCAAGACAAAGCTATTCCCAGAAGAGAACACACACACACACACGCGCCTCCACACCCACGTACACACACGCAGACAGACACCTGAAGCTGACAGCCCAGTGGTTTCTACTGCTGTTGGTGACATTTCAGGATTGGAAAAGAGTAGAACCAGTAGTTATCCATTCAAATCAGAGTCTTTTGTGGCTGTTTCGTCATCTCCCACACATTATCATTAACCAGGGTGGTGCATTTCTTTTTTTCTTACATGACAAATATACACCAACAGTAAAGTAAATACAGTATTTACTTTACTGTCAGTACAGTACAAGATTTTCACAAAATACAATGCTTTTTTTTTTTTTTTTTTTAAAGTTATTAAAAAAAAAAAAAAAAAATCCTGAAGTTTTTTCTTGGGTTGATGAAATCACAAGAAATGGCACCCATCCGTAAATACTCTGGTGGGAAGAGAAGCTTTTGAGCAATTTCAACATAGATTTTCAAGCATTAGGTTCAACTTTATGAGTGAAATGGGGACTGGCTCATGAAACCTCTGACGTTTTGAGTACCCTGAATAACAAAACTGAAGGGAGATAATGACAATTTTCATAACTTTAATGGGTAAAAATCTGTTTAAGTTCCCGTTTGAATTTTTTGGTTTAATCTATGTGGTAAATGTGTGGTAAGTCTACCCCAACATCTTTGAAAATGACACCTATCCATTCTAGCCTGACCTGGTATTTCATTTCATGCAGAGCTCTCCAAATAACTAGAACATTTTGCTGCAGTCATACAAAATTTAGGAAGAAAGATTTAAAAGGGGGAAATTAATTAAGTACGTGTGGAAAGAGGGGGAAACAACCAGCTTGGTTAGGCTATGCCTTATGTGATGTCACCAGAGGCTCTTTAGCTGTGGGGGGTAGATTTTATCTTGATTGAATACTAATTTCCATTAAAATTTCAGAACGGATTGAAAATAATGATCACAATGTATCATTTGACAGGTGACAAGCAATGTCGAAAGTGAGGTTGATTGATTTTAGAGAACTGAATGGATGGCAGCTTTAAAACGCGTCCAAACTGTGGGGAAAACGTCAAAGACAAGCTAGTCTTTAAACTCCCTGACATTTCTTTATATAATGGAAAGCAAGCACCTCATTTAAAAAACCTGAAGCCAAAATGGACGCGTTTAACGAAACTAAATCCGCAGCTGAGATGGTCCTGCTCAAAAAATATATATATATATGTAGAAATAAACTCGTGCGCTTGTTGAAAAACTAAACTCACCTTTCGGAAATGTTTTCCGTCTCCTCCGCTGTCTTCAATGCCGTTTGGTAAAAGTGTGTCCGTCATTCTGAGGGAAAGGTTAAAACGAAGCAAAACAAAACAAAAAAAAAAAAAAGAAAAGAAAAGAAATAGCAATGAAAGCGAGCTGAATAAGAAAGCAGCGCGCTGCTGTACAACAGGTGAGTGTCGTCCTCGCTCCAACAGTGTTCCCGTAGCTCTGTCCTCACTCCACCCAGCAGAGCAGTTTTCCAGCAGGAATAGCAGACTCCGCCCAAAATAAGAGAAGGGAGGCTAAAAGAGGAAAAGGTCACCGGAAGTCACCTGTTTCCTTCAGACGATGTGCACCACATTACAGTAACACTGTAAGAGAAAGGGCCGCAAAACTAGCATTAATCCACAGACGGTGTTACTAGCACAAAATTACCGTGCATGCTTATTTGGCTCGAGCAATATAATAGAATAACAGACCTAACTTTTAATGTAATGGTTTAGCTTTCAAAAAAAAAATAAAAATAATAATAATAATATTACGAACAGATAACGCTAAAACTCAGTTGACATCACGTCCGCTTTCCTAGAAACGCTGTTAACAAACTCTCGTTTCTCCAATTACTGACGAACTAATTCAACAATGCTGTGAATGAGTTGACCTCAAAGTGTGTTACTTTGTTTTGCAGCTTTTAGGACCCTGTAGAATGGCTAAACCTGATGGAAATTATTCCACGCGGGACGACTTTTCTTTTCTCTCAGAATTCAGTCTTTAAATTAAATGTTGTAATTCACAAATTGTTCAAAGAGTTGTTGTAGATGGTGATGGCTGTGATCTGTGTTACGGCAACTTTGACAAAACCTCTGACTGGAGACACTGAGTTGAATAAAAGTTTCATGAAGAGGATGTTTCTGACAAGTACTGAATCTCAGGATTCTGACTTTTTGTTTTCTTCTGCTCTTCCAATCACCTTTACAATCGATGTGTACTTCGATACACATCTCCTATGTAAAACAAATCACTTAAATTCGACCTCTTGTCCAGTGAAACTTACATTTCTGTCATTGAAGCCGGTTGCTAGCAGGTGCCTGTCTGCATTAAAGTCAGATTTGATTGTTTCAGTGGCCCTACCTATTGTGTAGTTTTGAAACGGTTCTGTTTGTGAAAATAGAACCACATGTTGTATGACGGATGTCTGGCTTTGTTCAATTGCAACAATTCATTTGGTGACTGTTGGACTAGATCCATGACTGTCCTTAAAGATGCCTTCAGCAGCATTGCTTTTTCATGACGTTCTAGAAACTAGAAAAACCTTTGTGCTTTGTGTCTTACCGGTTTTACCGGGTGAAAGGCATGTTGCTGTTCTGCTTGTGAAGGAGGTAGCTATTAATGTCATGGGAGGATTATTGTCAACAATGGAGTTGAAGCTAGGGCAACAGGGTGTTACTGGGGCTGTAAACTAGGCTAAAACAGTTCTTGTCTGAGTGTTTTCTCCATGTGTAAGATCCGTGGGTTTTAGGGCAAAAACTGTAATATCTATAAAGTAGTAAGAAGTTAAGTGAAACACATTAGCGGTTGGGCAGAGGATGCATTATTTAACTTTTATTTATGAAGGAACTTGAAGGATGATATAATAACTCAGATTTTCTTTTCCTGTTTGCTGTTTTGATGATGAAATATGTTCCCAGTTGGTTTAATATCCAGTGACTGTAAAGATATGTAGTTTATATAATCATCTTTATATTTACCAAAAAAGAGGAGACTTGTTCTCTTTATGCAACATATTTATTTAGACTAGAACTGAATCCATGACGCAGCATTTGGGCTAATAGGCCTTTATCTTTTGTAATGTTCATATTTGACCACTAGATGGAGGTAGGCATCCAGATTTCATTTCATTTAACACACCTATTTATATGGCCTTTCTTAATCAAAATGTTTATTAGTCCACTGCCCCAAAGTCACTGAAGATTTTACATTGCTTTGATATATTTACTGTCTAAAACTAGCACTTGTACTGAAAAATCAAGCTTCCTAGTACAATGACTCACCATTACCCTGCTCCATGATTCAGAATGCTTGGTGACTTTTTAAAGGAGGACTCAAAATAGTTTTTTTGGTATTTATTCCTTAAGCAAATAAGTAATGAAATGGAAGAACTTTTAACTTTGAAACTCCTGACATAAGGAGGTATAAAAGATTTAACTTTCAAAGGTTCTGCTGGAACTGTAAATGTTGACAGATGGCACGGTTTCATTAAGACACACTGCAAACACCAAATGTAACCAAATACCTGAACTTCTTACAACAACAATAAAATTAGCTCTCACAAGTCATAAGTATAAAAGGAAATGTGTTCCAGTTGTCACTACCTGACCTGTCTCTTGGCAGAGTTGCTGCATGAATTGTTATTTCATCGAAGATGTAAGGGTTGCCAATGTCTTAGTTAGATTGAATAGCATTGTTAATCAACAATTTGGAGAATGGAGTTTGTGTTCACAAATACAGAGATGCTCACTCTGTAACTACCATATGAACACTATCACGTTTTGAAAGGGCAGATGACTCAAAATGAGGGTGTTTCTTCTAGCACCTGTGATTTAGGGCTCAGTGGGCTGGCCCTGGTGTAATCACAGTAATCCATTGGGTGTTAAAGAGATGCAGCCATGTTTTTTGCACAGTATATTGGACAGCCCAAGCCCTAAATTTAACTAATCCCCCCCACCTCCCTTCACAAACTCCTTGACTCTAAGTACCTTAATTTCAAAGACGTCTGTTCAAAACACACATTTGTTACCCCATATGGAGGTGCAGTGAACTAGGGTGGCTTGGCCTTCACACTCATTTCCTTTCTCCTCACAACGTAGCACAAAGCTGATTGTGAGCGAACTGCTTCCCGTCTGTTTTTGTAAAGGCAGAGGGGGCACAGCGACAAACAACGGCCACTGATGTTCAACCCCTGGTCCAGCAGGAAGTGCTGTGGGGTTGCTATGCAGCTCTGCTCCCGAACCACAAGAACTCTGGGTTGCCTGTTAACAAACGATGCGTGATGTGGGTAGTATGGCAGACTATTCGACCAGGCACTCCAGAAGCTCTAGAGTAAGAATAGATCAAGGGTGGGATGAACGCGAGATTGAGACAGAGTGATAGTTTGTTCCTGGCAGAAAAGTGTTGTTAGGTTCATGGCCTTTTCCTTCCTCTCTTGTTCTCAATTTCCTTGTCCTTGCTTTTTGTTTTTCTTAACAACTCCTTCCCTCTTGTCCTTCTCTCACTTTTTATCTTTAGGATCTCATCATTGTTCTTCATTTTTAATTCTAAGTAAAGAGTTTCATTCAATGAATATTAGTAAGGCATGTTTGTCATAGTTGGCGAGTTCTTTAGCAGTGGATTCTGACAGTTTACCAGAAGGACTTCTTAACAGAGACCTGCAGAACACCTTCTCTGTTCTTCATGCTCTTTCATCTTTAGAAGTTGCTGAATCAAATCTCTTGCCTCCACTTTAGATTTTCCCAGCATCCCTCCTGTTTCACATTAACCCCTCTGCATAACCCTTACTCCATCCATGGACATTCTCCCTGGTCTTCCTGTTTCCTCCTCCTTTATCCTCAAACCACTCAACCTGACCTGTCTTTCCTGACATATTCATTTTTATTCCTCTCTATGTTGGCCACTGTCAATGAAAATCTTAACACTCTTAAGTCTGCCATTTTGTTATCGTCACTGATTCCAAAATATACCTCCAGGAAGATCTGACTGCAATCCCATGAGGCTTTTTTCTCAGCAGATATCTTCCTGTTCCAGAGCACTCCTTATACTCTTCATCGACTCCACCTTGTCGGTACTTTCTTCTTCACCTTCCTTGTGTACCTCTCAATGGTTTGGACTGTTGAAT
Source organism: Girardinus metallicus (assembly GCA_903067095.1). Taxonomy (NCBI): domain Eukaryota; kingdom Metazoa; phylum Chordata; class Actinopteri; order Cyprinodontiformes; family Poeciliidae; genus Girardinus; species Girardinus metallicus. The sequence continues at coordinate 13,111 of CAEGAE010080502.1, read as the reverse complement.
TAAGCTTCTCCACTTTCAATACCTATACTTTATGAGTCATTCTATGACTCAGTGTTTTTTTGTTGACACAGGAACACTATCTTGCTACATAGTCTGAACATAGTCACCGGGCTATTGATGACTGATCCTATAAGTTATAATTTGAGATATCTCGGTTGTACCCGGTTGTTTCTTTTTCACTCTTTTTCATGAAAACATCTTTGTTTTCCTCTTCACTCCTCTCTTTTTTCTTTTTCCCTTCCATATTTCCTGTGATTTATCATCATCATCTACGTACAACTCCATCACTTCTGCCACCAAAGTGTTTCTGCTATTTTCCTGCTTCATCCCCTCCTCTTCCTCATCCTGTCCTGCAATCACACTAAAGTTAGTGTTTCAGCTTGCCTTCCTGTTGCCAACAAAGCATCTCCTCTCTTTGTCGGGGCCTCACGTTGGAGAGGGAGGCTGGCCTCCAAGTTCATTGTGCATTCGTTGGCGTTTGCCTGCCACAACTTAACGACTCAACTCCCTAAACTAGCATATGTGTGTTTGTGTGTATGTGTGAGAAAAATAAGTGAGGCTCCGAAAGAGACGGAGATTCTTTAAAAACAGCAACATGCAGAAAATGCTCCTTCATTATCGTCAGATCTGCAGAAGCATAAGCTCATACATTGCAGAAATCTAAAAAATCTAATGTTTCCAATATCTGAAGTCTCTCTTTAAATTCAAAATATTACTTAAGTAAAAGTGAAAAGTACAGTAAAACTACTTTTATAACTTTTTTTTCTTCCAAAAGTTACTGAAGTAAATGTAATATAGACGTCACATTACAATAAATAAAAACAAATGTTTTCCATCATCCATAAAAAACACACAATGGTAATATTAAAAAATCACAGATACTATATTAAATTTTAAAAAATACAATATACTTAACAGCCTAGCATCTGCATTAAACGATATTATTCAACTTACTCGGCTTGTTCTGGAAAAAACTGTGTAGAAGTTTCTTCCCTTTTATTGGCTTGCTGCCATGACTCGCTAACATTTTTGGCCATTCGTCTTTGCAAAACTGCTATTTTGAAAGAAAACCTCAGATTCTGGATCTGATTTCGGTCTGGATTGTGTCTGAGCCACTCTAAGGCATGACTGTGCTTTGACCTGGCTCATTCCACTGTAGCTCAGACGATATCTTAAGAGTCATCATCAACCTTGTGGAATATAAACCTCTACTTGAGTCACAAGTCTTCTGCAACCGCTTAACTTGTAATCTCCAAACATTTCCCTATCAACTCTAAACAATCTCTATGTCTCTGTCTGAAGAAGAGCATCCCCACAGCATGATTCCATCACCACCGTGTTTCACCGTGGGAGTTTTTTGCCACACAGGTAAAGAGGTTACATTTTGCTGTCATCCCAGAGCCATGTCTCTTCCATGGCTTGAGGCCTATTTTTATAAAATCTTCTGTTAAGGCCATGTTTGTTGTTGTGTTGACCTTTTCCTCCACTTGATCGGCGGTTCTCTGCAGATTCTCCAGACTTCCCCACAGTCCTCTTGGTTGCTTCTCTGATTACTGCTTTCCTTGTCCACCCTGTCGGTTTAGGTGGATGGTCATGTAGATTGTAGGTTTGTTTTTGTGCCGTGCTTTTACCACTGCCAGATGATTAACTGAACGGTGCTCAGTGCAAACATTAGATACTGTGTATTTAGAATAAAAGCTGTGCTGCTAATGGTTTGGTAGATTGGGTTGTCTGATATTTGGCATACCATAGTAGCTTGGGGATCTGTTCAGAGAGATCTCCTGGATCAGAAGCCCAGATAAATATTCTCCATTGTGGCCCGATTGAACAGTTGTCACGCTTTCTGTGTTAAGCTAATTGTAAACAAGACTTAGGGTAGGTAATGACATAAAATATGAGGTGTTCCCTGTGGCAACTTGACATGCAGCCACAGGAGAGAATTACTGCTGGTCACTTGACAGAAGGTGGCTTTCTTAGAGTGCCTCTCTTGTTTTCTAATTGAGGATGCTTTCAATCTGTCACTTCACTGGCTTCTGGCCAGTAGACGTTTCAAGTAGAATGGATCTTACTTAACATTTTTGTTTGCATTTTGAATGCAATGTTAGACGTAATGAAGGAGGGGAAACAGCTTTAACTGCATACCTACTCGGTTTATCTGAATAATACAAGACACAAAAGGCTTATTTCCTCCAGGACATTTCTTACATACCTTGAAAAGCTGATTAATGAATCTGAATTGATGTAGCTGTTAAAAGTTGCGATAATAATCTATACCATAAGCCTCTGTTGTATTTGTTGGATTTATTTGAAATGATCAAAGCTGAATTTAGATTGATTTTCCTTTTTCCTCTCACCTCTTCTGCATTTTCAGAAGGTAAAGTGTTAAAAAAAAAGTCTGATAGTAAATACATTGGCAAATTTTAAAAATGGAATATTATTTTGGTCATCAATATCATACATAGAACTAAAACATTTTATTTATTTATTGCAGAATCAAAAAATATCAGCCATAAATAATTTGCTCCACTAACAGATAAAGCCAAACTTTTTTCAGAAGTACAGTTTTTCTGGTTCATTAAAACAAAGCTGAGATAAAAAAATATCACAGCTCTAACCTGATCTGGTCTGTACAGTTAATGTATAGTTATAGTTAATGTTGTACATTTCTGCTGCGACTTCTTTCAGCTCCCTGGTTCAAGCTTCAAAACTAGGTTGAGCCAGTTATTTTCTTCCTCACAACTGACCTAAATACCGAAATGCTTTCAGTGGCAAACTGAGAAGAATACAGCCGCTAAGCAGCTGTGTGAAAACCAACCTCAAGAAGCCAGTCTATTGTTTTTTTTTGTTGTTTTTTTTGTTAATTTTTTTTGTCTGTTAGAATTTTTTTGTTGCACAAGTACAGATAATATTGGATGACAAATGCCTTTCTGTTGTAACATGCTTCAGCTACTCAGTTGCATTAAGATTTGTTGCCTCCTGGATTTCTCCTCATAATGAAAGAAGAGGAACATCTTCTTCTTGCTGTAGGTTTAATTGTCCCGCCATAGCTGCTTCCACAGGATTAGTGCTCTACATACTTGACCTGTTTTCCTGGCTACACCATTGACCTTTGGGGGATACTTCCATACTGTAAAAACTTAGTTGTCTGCTTAAAGATTTTTTTGTAGCACGTAAAAGTTGTATACGTTTTTTTTATATTTTGTAGACAGAATAAGAGTAAATAAAAAAACTTTTTTTTTTTTATTTATTAAGAGTTAATATGTATCCAAACCAGACTGCTTCTGTGTGAAAACATAATTCCCCTTTGAGCCCAATAGCTGGTTGTACTGCCCTTTGCAATAAGAACTGATATTAAGTATTTGTGATAATTGGCAATAAGTCTTTAACATCACTGGAAAAATTGTGACCCACTCTTCTTTGCAGAATTGTTTTAAATCAGACACTTTGTTGGACTTTTGAGCATTTCTGACTGTTTAAGATAATTTCAAGGTGTTTCAATTAAATTCAAGGACACACTTTGTACGTCCTTAAAAACTTTTGTTTATCTTAGCAGTACAGCCCACCAGCAGTGAACTTGCTGGTGGCCTGGTTTGGATAACTTTTTTTTTTTTTTTTTTTCCTTTTCACAAAATTTTAAAAGTGGTTTTTGTTTGGTGGCAGTGTTACAGCGCCACTGATTGGCACAGCATACCAGCTACAACATTTTCAGTGTAATCCTGCATTCTGTTGTGTGGACGAGCATTTTTTTTAATCGCTTACAGAAAATTATCGTGTTTGTCTACATGTCGACGGGGCCTAAACTACAGGCAAAATGCGGAACATTTTAAGTGGTGCAAATGCTTTTGAGAAGCACATAATCTTATTTGTCACTCATTTGTAATGTGCTTGCCAGTGTTTTGGTTCAGCGTTGTTCCATACTGTTCCTGTTCCAGAAGGCTCCTTTCAATTTCTATCTAAGCTGATGTGCTTCAGTTTGGAGTTTTATAATGACTTTATTAAAAGTGTATTTCCAAATGAACATTAGGCAGAACTTTGTATCAAAAAATGTACATTGTACTCCTTAAATCTTCAGTCATCTTGAAACCTGAAGTTTTTCCCTCATAGCTCTAAAACTGCAAGCAAACAGCTTCAAAATCTACACTGAAAAAAGAAAATAGTTGGTCAAACTTAAATAAATAGCTTCAATTGGTAACAATTCATTTCAGTTTAGCTATTTATTACACTTTCTTTAACATGACAACTTAACATTCAATCACGTGTAACTAGTTGAAAGACTTTGTTGAAGTTTGGTCAACTAAAGCTCTTTTTTTTAGTGTGGTAGAAACTATTTTTAATCAATTAATAAAATATTCAGACATTTCTTTTTTTCTTTTTTTTGGTGTGTTTATACTCATCAAAATAATATAGAGATAGCCTGGCAAACTAAACAAAAACAAAAACACACACCTCTCACATCAACCTACCTACCTGAGTCAAAGTTTGGGACTGTCACGCATGCGCACCTCCTCCTCCCCCGTCATCTGCACGATATTATAAGTCTGCCCGGCAGCGTGAAACGTGGTTCAGTCTACAGTATCTGAACCGGACCGAGAGGGAAGAGGAAGACAGAGAGGGAGAGATGGATGACAAAAAGAAAAGGAAGAAGGATGAAAACGCCAAAAGTGATGACAAAGTCACGCTGAAGAAGGAAATCGGACTCCTAAGCGCCTGCGCTATTATCATCGGTGAGTGCGCGCGACAAACCGTGAAAGATTAGCTGACAGGTTGTGAAGGGGATTCAGCTCGGAGGTAAACGGAGAAACGTGTTTGAGGAGCCGGCTCACTGTTCTGGCACGGCGTCCCGTACACTCAGCTGCCCAAAGGTTACACATAGCGGGATGTTCCGGCTCAAATTCATCTCATTTCCTCAAACTTGAACGCAAAACCGAGTAAAAAAAAACAAAAAAAGTGACTGAAAAGTCGTTTGAGCGCGCGGAAGCTGCAAGAGGCAGGCTCTGAGTACAAGGGTAGTGTTTTTTTTCGGCTCGCGTGGAAACTGTTGCATCAGTCGTATGTGTCTGAATATGAGGATGCTTACGTGGCTGGGTAGTGTGGTGAAGTTGGGAGGCCCGGTTCCTTGGGACAGCTGAGCAGTAAGGCACTGCAGCAGTCCGCTGTGGAACATGCAAATCAGCCACTCTAAGAAGCGATTTAAAATGTACAGTAAGCGGCCCACGGAAAAACAGTCCTGCTTTGAAACACACAGACTGCTCTGCTGTTTAATGTCCCAAGCTCCACGGAGTTGCTGATTATAAGTCTGGGGTCAGACGGAGGGCACATGCCTTAATGATATTGCATGAATACCACTTTTCAGTACATTCCTTCTCTTTCTTAGAACATTTTTCAGTTCTAAATGCTATCACTTCTGCTTCATTTGGGACAGAGATGCTCCAACTGGCTGACCAGATAGTAAAACATTAGATTAAAAAAAAATGAATTCTAATATGTACACCAAAACAAATATGTACTGCTTTTTTTAGTGTATAAATCATCAACTAAGCATACACTTTAATGCAGTGGTGGCCAAACTGATTTTGTGCTGCCCACAACTCCAATTCAAGAAAATACAAATCTGCCAGCCTGCTGCACAGGTAGAGATGATGCAGATAAAAAAATATAAAAAAATTTTTGGTTAAAAAAAAAAATAAAACCAACATAAAATTGACAGCTTCTAGTCCAAGTACCGCCGGGCTGCCTATATGCAAAAAAGTCATTATTTTGTTTCTTTAAAAAAAAATTCTGTCCTTTTTTTTTTTTTGTCCTGTTTTGTTTTTGTTTGTTTTTTCTTTTGCTAATTTTGTCGTGACAAGTTTGGCCCATGTAACGAAAAGCTTGGACACCCCCGCTTTAAATTTATTTAGATTATTTGAATTGAGTTAAAATTGAGATAAAACCCATGAAATTCCTTTGTTTTTCGCCAGATTCAAAACTACCTCTTTCAAAGAAACCGTATTGCTTATTTTTAATCGCTCGCTCTCTTTTCATGTCGTATTTCTCAAAAGGGAAAAAAAATAATAATATGGAAGTTGGACGACCAGACCTCCTAAGAAACCTGAAAATCAGGAAAAGGCTTTTCCACGTCGCTATGGAAACAATCGTAACTTCAACTCTGTGATTCTTTTGTTTTGTTGAGTCGTAGGTATGAGAAAGTCATACCACATACTTTGACGAAGGCCTTAATGTGATAATTAGATGACTGGGTTTGATTTGTGTGGAGCTGCACGCCTGCAGACCAATGAGTGTGCACCCTTCTGGCTGGTCATAATGTTATGCCGGATCAGTGTACTCCTTGTCTTTCCTTGGACATGTTCAGCTTCACTGAATATTGCAACTCACTGTTAAAATTAGGGCCGAAACGATTAATCATTTTAATAGAAATTAATAGATTTTCAAAGTAATCATCAACTAATTTAGTAATTGATTAATTATTAATCATTCAAAACTAAAAAAAAAAAAAAAAAAAAAGGCAATTTGCTGGAAGAACAAATTCTCAGAGCAGTAAATAAGCCAAAACTGTAAAAAAAAAAATATATATATATATACATTTTGAATTTAAGATCTGTAAAAAAGCTCAGAAAGTGTTGAGCTTTTCACATGTATTAGATGTATTTTCTTAGCATCCTTTGCCACAAATGATCAAGCGAATGTGGTGCTGATGCATTTTAGGCAATAAAATGTTTTCTTGTTTTTCTTGTGTAAAAAATAAATGGAGTTATTTGTGTGTTTCTAATATTGTAAAAGTGGTTACATTAAAACTGCGAAGATGCGATTAATTGTCAAAATAATTAGAACGACTAATTCACTAAAATAATCGGTAGTTGCTGCCCTATTTACTTTATAAACGTGCGTTCAAATTGGATCTTCGAGCTGTGTCGCTGAGGAAAGAGAATTTTTTCCCCAGCGTTTTTGACTCTCCACCATCGTGTCAGAAACCTCAATTTAACTAGCCAACAATCAACATTGTGGAAGTTGATTTTTTTTTTTTTTTTTTTTTTACTTGTTTTGATTTCTCAGAGGCATGAAGAGTTGTGAACAAAAAGAGTATTTATTTAGTTGTGATGCAGTTTTTTTAAAGATGAGAGATGCATTGCTCAGGATTTTAGCGGCAGGTGTGTGTGGTGAAATTGGCTTTTGGATCTCTGGGTAATTTGATTGGCTTCCTCCGTAGCCCATGTCAGAACCGATCCTGTTGATGAATACAATCCACAGGGAATTGCAGTTTGTCCTGTTTTTTTACTTGTCAAAAAAATCCTTCATCAGTGAAGGTAAAGATCAGAATGGCTATTTTGGGTCTAAATTGTAATCTTAGTGGAGTAAAGTGAATGTTCTCTTTAAAAACACTGCAGAGTGGGTGAACATGAGCTGCTTGAGTCATATTGCTACCCACCACCATCAGCCTACTCATGAACTGACTGCATTATTCTTGTAATGTGTTGTACTGACTTGGTGTGGCTCTCCACTGCTTGTAGCGACTAGTAATACTGCTGTTTGACAAAACCATCCAGTGAAAATGTCAATTCTGACTGAAACGAGAATTAAAAAGAAAATAAAACAAATATCCCCCAGTTCTTATTTTCTCTCGGCGGCGTAGTGATGTAAACCAGAAACCTACTCGGCTGTTTCGCTTTCTGCAGCCTGAGTCTTCTCTGCCCTCACATTTAAGTTGTGAGACAGCGAATGGTGAAACATGCCTGTTGCTTCATGAAGCATACATAAACACCTCTAGCTTCCCCTTTTTCCCCACCATGCACCATAATCAGGGTGATGCGCAGCTTTTTTTTTTTTATAAAATTGCCCAGTAGATTTTACCCTGGAGGACAGACTGGAGGATAAGCTTTGCTACTATCTGGTACAGTGCATCAAATGGTGACATTTATGTTTGAGTTGTGCATTGTCCCTTTTAAGTAAAGTTGACTATGATTGTCTAACATAAAATGTGAAAAACCCTACTGACGTTAAACACTGCTTAATGTCAGTAGGGCTAATCTGTTTATTCTTTGGGTTAACCGACTAATAACTGGAAAGCAAAAAGGTGCTTAATAGGAGAAATTTTAAACATTTGAACCAGGTGAAGCTAAAACCTTCCCACATGGAGAGTTCTGGTTAGAAGATATTTACAGTCAAAGAAGATTTAGTTTTGACCTTAAATTCAAAATGTATATTTTTTTTGTACAGTCTTGGCTTAATCACTGCTCTGAGTGTGTTGTTAGGCCAACTAAAAAAGGTCTGTTTCCGTATACTCCAGTAAGCAATTAATCCTTTACTAAATTAGTTGACAATTGTGTCCATCAACGATTAATCACAATTATCCCGATTAATCATTTCAGCCCTATTGCTATTGAAAGGGTATTTCAAATCTCTAACAGTTCAGCTTTGTCTAAAACAGTGGTGGGAAATTTTCAAAGAGGCCAAATAAGAACCACAGAGACGGGACAAAACCCAAGACTGCTTTCACAGAAACCACTCAGTTTTGCCCCATCAAGAAAAGATTTTAGTGAATTCATGAGTCTGAACTGTAATTATTGAAAGAATTTTACAATTGTGATACAGGTAGACATAGGCAGACCCCCCGATTTCTGCATTCAGCTGAGATGCTGAACTTCATGACATAACAAACGCGACAAAGGCTTTATGTAACAGCTCTGCATCTCAACACCGTCTCCTCCATCAAGTGAGGAGACGATGACAAATGCACATCCTGGTCCTCCTCTCTTGCTCTGCTTCATTAGGGAGCATTCAGAGCAACAGCACGCCTCACTTGGCTTCAACGGCCACAATGTTTACCCTCAGCAGAGTCACACGTTTTAGCCCCTTACCCCAAGGAAGGGGGAAAACATGGAGGCCAGTGCAAAAACATGGAGGCCAGTGCAAAAAAAAAAACACTTGTTTCGACAGCTGCTGTTTGTTTTGTTACTTTCTAGCATGCAGTAGTTTTCTTTTGTTCCGTGTTTTTCTTTTGGAGAGACTGATTATGTCATACTTGCCAAGCTAAAGTTGAACTCATAACATGTTGGCCAAGTGAGGGAACCCTCGGTTTGTCTTGTGTAGGGGTCAGCTGAGCTCAAACTCCAGCTGAACGTGGCTCAGAGCTGACCTGATAGCAGTGACAACAACACTGCTCTCTCCTAGTGCCCATTTGCAAACATAGATAGCCAGATGGATTATTTACAGCCACAAGTACACACGCCAACAAGACAGCTCTTTGTTTTTGTTCATCAGCGTCTCCATTGCAGGAAATTGTAAAAGACAGTGTCCAACGATCACGTTCTGAACCCGTTCTCGTCAGTAGAATCACGTTATCCGTCAATTAAAGGTAGCTACTACTTTGAGGGGGAAGTTGGACTTGGTGGGAAGTTTTTTCTTTTTTACAACAGAGAAGTAGAACACAGCATTTGTTGACTCGCATTCGTATAGTTCCTGACATTTAAAATAGAAGCGATGTCTAAAGTGCAGCGTAAAGGCTTAGATGCCTTGCACAGCAAATGTAGATTCAGCACAGAGCCAAAACAAAGCTCCAACGTGGTCATGTTGGAACTAACGCCGTCATCCCCAAACCGTTCCCACAAGGTTGGGAGCATAAAAGTGACCAAAATGATTTGGTTTACTGAAACATTAAGAGTTCCTTTCATTAGAGCTAAGCAGCCGAGCCCAACTCTTGGAAAAACAGCTCTAGACCGTAATCTCCTCTACACAGAAAGTTGGCGACCTCTACATACTCGGCGACTCAACTACTACTGACCCTGGTCTGTGATCTTATGGCCTACCGCACTGTGGACGAGTTGAGTCATTCCTTTTTCCCTTCCACTTCAACATACCACTGATGGCTGAGTGTGGAATAATGAGGAAACTAACTTTACATCTGGATCTGTTGCACAGTTGGCAACAGTTGTACAACAGATACAGTTCAACGTAATATTGCGCCTTTAAATTTTTTCTGCATATCACAGATTGTAGTAAATTTCTTAGTTTTTTTTTAAGTGCAACAACTTTGAAAACGTATTCTATTACAACCATAACAGCTTAAACTTTGTTGGTTTCTGGCATCACAATCAACTAGTTGTGAATTAGCTCACTACCTGACCTCTATTGAATTATAAGATCAACAGCAGCTAATAATGTTAACTGTATCCATGAAGGGAACATCATTGGCTCGGGGATCTTCATCTCACCTAAAGGAGTGCTGGAGCATGCAGGCTCGGTGGGACTGTCGCTCATCGTCTGGGTTTGCGGAGGAGGGATCTGCGCTCTTGGGTCGTTGTGCTACGCCGAACTCGGTGTCACAATCCCGAAATCTGGAGGAGACTATTCGTATGTGACTGAGATCTTTGGAGGGCTTGTAGGGTAAGTAGAACGTATCAGTAGCTTGTGTCTTTTTGTAAATGCCGCATCTCAGCCTTTGATGGGTTTAGCTTAGGAAGCTGTACATCAGGGGTGCCCAAAGTCGGTCCCGGAGGGCCGGCATCCTGCACGTTTTAGTTCTCTCCCTGGTGGTAGTAACAACCTTCACAGCATGTCAATGTTCTTCTTAGCCCTTCTAATGAGCCATCATTGGATCCAGGTGCCTTAAATCAGGGAGAGAACTAAAACATGCAGGATGCCGGCCCTCCAGGACTGACTTTGGACACGACTGCTGTACATGATCGCATAAAAGCAACACTCCAGTCGGGGGTCTAGATTTTCCAAGTTTTTATTTTTCACTCAAGTGTTTTGCTCTCTGGGATGGAGAAAATAATACAGGGAAGACAAAACAACCTTTTTAGTGGTATAAAAGTATTAATCCTTATGACATCACAACCTTGAGTTATGATAGATTTGTCAAAGTTTGCATTGATTACTCGACACGGCTTTGCAACCTCAAAATATTGAGGGCACAAACTATTGAAAAATGAGTACTTGAGCCTTCAGAAGAATGGTGAACGGTGAACTCTGAGAGATGTAAAGTCTATGTATTTGAGTATTTTTCCTTAAGTTTCAAGAAATAAGATGTTCTTATGATATATTTCTTTCTAAAACTGGACAAAATCAATGTCCAGTTTTAGAAAGATCATGCTCAATTCAATAAATATGGCTAAACTGGAATTTGGAAAAATTAAAACAGGAAAAAGTGGAACGCTGCTTGCTCCAGTCATTGTTTACGACCGGATTTACCACATCAGGCTTCTTCTGATGTAGAATTATGACGAGTGTCTCACCTCAATAAAGTAAAAGATGTATAAAATGTGTAGATCACTCGAGCTACCTACGCTATTCTTTTTCCAGGGTTGATGTTTAAAGAAGTTTGATCCTGTAGGACACAGTCTTCTAAAGAGCCTTGAGTTCTGCTTCTCCCTGAAACATGCTGTACTCGCAACATTGTTGTCAAACAAGTATTTCCAAGTGGGAATAGCTCTAAACATGGTTTCATGTTGGAACTAAAAAATGGTTTCAGGAAAACGACAGCAACTTCAGTGTTTTGACTTCTCCAAGTGCAGCTGAAGGCGTCCTTGCATGTTTTACATCTGTTGCAGTCATGCTTGTTCTTTTATTTCCAGCTTCCTGTTGTTATGGAGCGCTGTTCTCATCATGTATCCAACTACGCTGGCAGTCATTGCCCTCACCTTCGCCAATTACGTCTTGCAGCCAGCCTTCCAGAACTGCTTGCCTCCGTTCATCGCCACCAGACTGCTCGCCACCATCTGTGTCTGTGAGTCTAAAGCCTTCTAGGATTTACATTTTCTGTCTGTGTGCAGTTTATTCATCCCAGTTCCTTCAGCTGCAGTGCTGGTGTTTGTAACCAGCATATCTGTGACGCCTTACCAAATATGTTGTTTTTTTTCTGGCAAACCAAGATTGTTGAAACCGGGAGGCATCGTGCAAATTTCAACCTCTGGCAGAAGTCCTTCTGTTTGAGGCCTGCTTTTGGTACTGGAGCATAAGTAAGATGCACTGAATTATTTCTAAAGTTATAAATCAGTCTGTCACATCACCTTTCATCTCAAAATCATTGGAAAAGTCAAGCTTCCTCCTTCCTTCATGTGTTTCTTCTGAGCCCCACGTAACCCTAACCCTATAAAGTTGTGTATTGCTACATAAAAGTGAACAGAAATGCTAACTAAAAAGTTAGTTGACTCTAACTGAACATCTACAAAAGAGCTAAATATGTTAGCGCTTTAGAATTTATCTGGAGAAGTTAATTAAGGGGAAACTAAGTGCGCCAAATGTTTTCAAAGTTACCAAAAAATGCTAAAGTGCTAAACTAGCTCTGCTATTAGCGCATCTTTGATTGTGACTGGATGAATGTGACTCTAGAAATGCTTTGTTTAGTCAGTGTGACAAGAAAAGTCTTATGGAGGTTCAGTCCATTTCCTGTTTGATACCAGTATGTAGCCTATACCTGGCTTGTTGGCTAGCTTGGACCAAGAAAGCACCAAGCTAACTGAATAAAAAACCTGCTTTGTTTTGTTTGTTTTTTTGTTGTTGTTTTTTGAGAAGTTTGAAATTAAATTGCTGGGAGTCAAAGTTTACCATCCAAATTTATTTAAGGACGTACAAATCCTAGATCAGTAGAGTGATGAGCATAGCTAGTCAAAAATATGGATAGTGTTGAATTGAAGGTTACTGGGAGTTGAAAAGGTGTTGCTGGGCCTTTTCTTCCGCAGTGGGAAAGGCCCAGCAACGCCTTTTCTACCTCAGGAAGCTGAGGAGCTACCACATCCCCAGACCACTGCTGGTGAACTTCTACAACTGTGCCATCAGCAGTGTTCTGATATATGGGTTCCTGGTGTGGTTCTCCAGCTCCTCCAAAGCAGACCAGCAGGCACTCCAGCGTGTGGTGAAAATAGTGGGGAAAATCAATGGAGCACCTCTCCCAGAGATTGGTGTCATCTACACCACACGCTGTCTACGGAGAGTGCAGTACATCCTGCGCGACGGCCACCATCCTGCCTATCACTTGTTTCAACGGCTACCCTCAGGTAGAAGGTGCAGGTCTCTACGGAGCCGGACTAGAAGACTGGCCAACAGCCTGTACCCTCAGGCTATAAGACTTTTGAATTCACAGGACTGTTGAGGAATACCACTGCCTAACGTTGAA